>LPNX010952159.1:110000-112983 GCA_001517045.1 Pseudotsuga menziesii
CATTGCCATCATTGCCATCATCATCATCATCACCATCAACATCATGAACATCATCAACACCATCGTCGTCATCATCATCATGAACATCATCGTCATCACCATCATTGTCATCATCATCATCATCATCCTCATCATCATCACCTTCCTCATCATCAACATCATCATCACCATCATCATCATCATCAACATCGCCATGATCATCATTATCATCTTGATCATGTTCATCTTCATCATCCTCATCTTCACCATCATCACCTTCATCATCACCATCGTCATCATCATCATCACCATTGCCATCATTGCCATCATCATCATCATCATCATCATCATCATCAACATTATCACCATCATCGTCATTGCCATCATCATCACCATCATCATCACCTTCATCATCCTTATCATAATCATCACCATCAACATCATGAACATCATCATCATCATCCTCATCATCATCATCAACATCATCATCACCACCATCATCTTCATCATCATCACCATCATCACCTTCATCATCACCATCGTCATCATCATCATGATCACCATTGCCATCATTGCCATCATCATCATCATCGCCATCAACATCCTAAACATCATCATCATAATCCTCATCATCATCTTCATCATCATCACCATCAACATCATGAACATCATCATCATCATCCTCATCATCATCTTCATCATCATCACCATCAACATCATCATCATCATCATCATCATCATCATCATCATCATCATCGTCATCACCATCAACATCATCAACATCATCATCATTCATCATCACCATCAACATAATGAACATCATCCTCATCATCCTCATCATCCTCACCATCCTCATCATCCTCATCATCATCACCTTCATCATCATCATCATCATCATCCTCATCATCATCATCTCCAACAACATCATGAACATCATCATCATCATCCTCATCATCATCATCTCCAACAACATCATGAACATCATCATCATCATCCTCATCCTCATCCTCATCCTCATCATCACCATCAACATCATCTTCATCTTCTTCATCATCATCATCTTCATCACCTTCATCATCACCATCGTAACAATCACCTTCATCATCACCATCGTCATAATCATCATCATCATCACCTTCATTATCATCATCATCATCATCACCATTGCCATCATTGCCATCATCATCATCATCACCATCAACATCATCAACATCATCATCATCATCCTCATCCTCATCCTCATCATCATCATCATCATCATTCTTCATCATCATCCTCATAATCATCATCATCATCCTCATCCTCATCCTCATCATCGCCTTCATCATCATCATCCTCATCACCATCATCAACATCATCATCATCATCACCATCAACATCATCATCATCATCCTCATCATCATAAACATCATGAACATCATCCTCATCATCACCATCAACATCAACATCATGAACATCATCATCATCATCCTCATCATCACCTTCATCATCATCATCATCATTCATCATCATTCATCATCACCATCAACACCGCGAAAATCATCATCATCATCCTCATCATTGTCACCATCAACATCATCATCATCATCCGCATCATCATCCTCATCATCAACATCATGAACATCATGAACATCATCATCATCCTCATCATCATCATCACCATCAACATCATCAACATCATCATCATCATCCTCATCATCATCATCACCTTCGTCATCGTCATCATCATCATCATCATCATTCATCATCACCATCAACATTGTGAACATCATCATCATCATCCTCAGCATCATCATCATCATCATCATCCTCATCAACATCATGAACATCATCATCATCCTCATCATCATCATCACCATCAACATCATGAACATCATCATCATCATCCTCATCATCATCATCACCTTCATCATCATCATCATCATCATCATCATTCATCATCACCATCAACACCGCGAACATCATCATCATCATCCTCATCATCATCACCATCACCATCATCATCATCATCCTCATCATCATCCTCATCATCAACATCATGAACATCATGAACATCATCATCATCCTCATCATCATCATCACCATCAACATCATCAACATCATCATCATCATCCTCATCATCATCATCACCTTCGTCATCGTCATCATCATCATCATCATCATTCATCATCACCATCAACATTGTGAACATCATCATCATCATCCTCAGCATCATCATCATCATCATCATCCTCATCAACATCATGAACATCATCATCATCCTCATCATCATCATCACCATCAACATCATGAACATCATCATCATCATCACCTTCATCATCATCATCCTCATCATCATCATCACCATCAACATCATGAACATCATCATCATCATCACCTTCATCATCATCATCATCCTCATCATCATCATCACCGTCAACATCATGAACATCATCATCATCATCATCCTCATCCTCATCCTAATCCTCATCCTCATCATTACCTTCATCATCGTCGTCGTCGTCGTCGTCAACATGATCATCATCATCACCATCAACATCGTGAACATCATCATCATCATCCTCATCATCACCATCACCTTCATCATCATCATCATCCCCATCATCATCATCACCGTCAACATCATGAACATCATCATCATCATCCTCGTCGTCATCCTCATCCTCATCATCCTCATCGTCATCCTCATCCTCATCATCATCATCACCTTCATCATCATCATCATCAACATGATCATCATCTTCACCATCATCATCACCATCATCATCACCATAATGAACATCATCATCATAATCCTCATCATCATCACCTTCATCATCATCATCATCATCCTCATCATCATCATCTCCAACAACATCATGAACATCATCATCATCATCCTCATCATCATCCTCATTCTCATCCTCATCCTCATCCTCATCCTCCTCATCATCATCACCATCACCATCACCATCACCATCAACATCATCTTCATCTTCTTCATCATCATCATCTTCATCACCTT
>LPNX010952159.1:113017-118017 GCA_001517045.1 Pseudotsuga menziesii
CATCATCATCACCATCAACATCATCAACATCATCCTCCTCCTCATCATCATCCTTATCATCATCACCATCAACATCATCAACATCATCATCATCATCATCATCATCATCATCATTCATCGTCATCATCCTTATAATCATCATCATCATCCTCATCCTCATCCTCATCATCATCATCACCTTCATCATCATCATCATCATCACCATCATCATCATCATGATTAACATCATCATCATCATCATCATCATCATCGTCGTGAACATCATCATAATTCATCATCATCATCCTCATAATCATCATCATCATCCTCATCCTCATCATTATCATCACCTTCATCATCATCATCATCATCACCATCATCGTCGTCATCCTCATCATCATCAACATCATGAACATCATCATCATCATTATCATCATCACCATCAACATCAAGAACATCATCATCATCATCCTCGTCATCATCATCACCTTCATCATCCTCATCATCATCATCATCATTCAACATCATTCATCATCACCATCATCATTATCATCCTCATCATCATCACCATCAACATCATGAACATCATCATCACCATCGTCATCATCAACATCATGAACATCATCTTCATCACCATTGTTGTCATCATCATCATCGTCCTCCTCCTCCTCATCATCACCTTCCTCATCATCAACATCATCATCACCATCATCATCATCAACAACATCGCCATGATCATCATTATCATCTTCATCATGTTCATCTTCATCATCCTCATCTTCACCATCATCACCGTCGTCATCATCATCATCACCATTTCCATCATTGCCATCATCATCATCAACATTATCACCATCGTCATCATTGTCATCATCATCACCTTCATCATCCTTATCATAATCATCACCATCAACATCATGAACATCATCATCATCACCATCATCATCATCAACATTATCACCATCGTCATCATTGTCATCATCATCACCTTCATCATCCTTATCATAATCATCACCATCAACATCATGAACATCATCATCATCATCATCATCATCATCACCATCATCACCTTCATCATCACCATCATCATCATCATCATGATCACCATTGTCATCATTGCCATCATCATCATCACCACCATCAACATCATGAATATCATCATCATCATCCTCATCATCATCCTCATCAACATCATGAACATCATCATCATCACCATCAACATCATCATTCATCATCATCATCTTCATAATCATCATCACCATCAACATAATGAACATCATCCTCATCATCCTCATCATCATCACCTTCATCACCATCATCATCATCCTCATCATCCTCATCCTCATCGTCATCTTCAGCTTCATCATCACCATCATCATCATCATCAACAACAACAACATGATCGTCATCATCGCCGTAAACATCATGAGCATCATCATCATCGTCGTCGTCATCATCATCATGAACATCATCGTCATCACCATCGTTGTCATCATCATCATCATCATCCTCCTCCTCATCATCACCTTCCTCATCATCAACATCATCATCACCATCATCATCATCATCAACATCGCCATGATCATCATTATCATCTTCATCATGTTCATATTCATCATCCTCATCTTCACCATCATCACCTTCATCATCACCATCGTCATCATCATCATCACCATTGCCATCATTGCCATCATCATCATCAACATTATCACCATCGTCATCATTGTCATCATCATCACCTCCATCATCCTTATCATAATCATCACCATCAACATCATGAACATCATCACCATCATCATCATCATCATCACCATCATCACCTTCATCATCACCATCATCATCATCATAATGATCACCATTGCCATCATTGCCATCATCATCATCACCACCATCAACATCATGAATATCATCATCATCATCCTCATCATCATCCTCATCAACATCATGAACATCATCATCATCACCATCAACATCATCAACATCATCATCATTCATCATCATCATCTTCATAATCATCATCACCATCAACATAATGAACATCATCCTCATCATCCTCATCATCATCACCTTCATCATCATCATCTTCATCCTCATCATCCTCATCCTCATCCTCATCTTCAGCTTCATCATCACCATCATCATCATCATCAACAACAACATGATCGTCATCATCACCATCAACATCATGAGCATCATCATCATCGTCGTCGTCATCATCATCATGAACATCATCGTCATCACCATCATTGTCATCATCATCATCATCCTCCTCATCATCATCACCTTCCTCATCATCAACATCATCATCACCATCATCATCATCATCAACATCGCCATGATCATCATTATCATCTTCATCATGTTCATATTCATCATCCTCATATTCACCATCATCACCTTCATTATCACCATCGTCATCATCATCATCACCATAGCCATCATTGCCATCATCATCATCATCATCATCATCATCATCAACATTATCACCATCATAGTCATTGCCATCATCATCACCATCATCATCACCATCATCATCACCTTCATCATCCTTATCATAATCATCACCATCAACATCATGAACATCATCATCATCATCCTCATCATCATCATCAACATCATCATCACCACCATCATCTTCATCATCATCACCATCATCACCTTCATCATCACCATCGTCATCATCATCATGATCACCATTGCCATCATTGCCATCATCATCATCATCGCCATCAACATCATGAACATCATCATCATCATCCTCGTCATCATCTTCATCATCATCACCATCAACATCATGAACATCATCATCATCATCCTCATCATCATCTTCATCGTCATCAACATCAACATCATCATCATCGTCATCATCATCATCATCATCATCATCACCATCAACATTATCAACATCATCACCATCAACATAATGAACATCATCATCATCATCATCATCATCATCATCATCATCATCACCTTCATCATCATCATCATCATCATCATCATCATCATCATCATCTCCAACAACATCATGAACATCATCATCATCATCCTCATCATCATCCTCATCCTCATCATCATCCTCATCATCATCCTCATCCTCATCCTCATCCTCATCATCACCATCACCATCACCATCAACATCATCTTCATCTTCTTTATCATCATCATCTTCATCACCTTCATCATCACCATTCTCATAATCACCTTCATCATTGCCATCGTCATAATCATCATCATCATCACCTTCATTATCATCATCACCATCATCACCATTGCCATCATTTCCATCATCATCATCATCACCATCAACACCATCAACATCATCATCCTCCTCCTCATCCTCATCCTCATCATCATCATCATCATCATCATCATTCATCATCATCATCCTCATAATCATCATCATCATCCTCATCCTCATCCTCATCATCACCTTCATCATCATCATCCTCATCACCATCATCAACATGATCATCATCATCACAATCAACATCATCAACATCATCATTATCATCCTCATCATCATAAACATCATGAACATCATCCTCATCATCACCATCACCATCAACATCATGAACATCATCATCATCATCCTCATCATCATCATCACCTTCATCATCATCATCATCATTCATCATCATTCATCATCACCATCAACACCGTGAACATCATCATCATCATCCTCATCATCATCACCATCAACATCATCATCATCATCCTCATCATCATCCTCATCATCAACATCATGAACATCATGAACATCATCACCATCATCATCATCATCAACATCATCATCGTCATCCTCATCATCATCATCACCTTCATCATCGTCATCATCATCATCATCATCATTCATCATCACCATCAACATTGTGAACATCATCATCATCATCCTCATCATCATCATCATCATCATCATCCTCATCAACATCATGAACATCATCATCATCCTCATCATCATCATCACCATCAACATCATGAACATCGTCATCATCATCACCTTCATCATCATCATCATCATCCTCATCATCATCATCACCGTCAACATCGTGAAAATCATCATCATCATCCTCATCCTCATCCTCATCATCACCTTCATCATCATCATCATCGTCATCGTCAACATGATGATCATCATCACCATCATTATCATCACCACCATCAACATCATGAACATCATCATCATCATCCTCATCATCACCATCACCTTCATCATCATCATCATCCCCATCATCATCATCACCGTCAACATCATGAACATCATCATCATCATCCTCATCGTCATCCTCATCCTCATCATCAGCATCACCTTCATCATCATCATCATTCATCATCACCATCAACATCGTGAACATCATCATCATCATCCTCATCGTCATCCTCATCATCATCATCATCATCAACATGATCATCATCTTCACCATCATCATCACCATCATCATCACCATAATGAACATCATCATCATCATCCTCATCATCATCACCTTCATCATCATCATCATCATCATCATCCTCTCCAACAACATCATGAAAATGAGCATCATCATCCTCATCATCATCCTCATCCTCATCCTCATCCTCCTCATCATCATCACCATCACCATCACCATCACCATCAAAATCATCTTCATCTTCTTCATCATCGTCATCTTCATCACCTTCATCATCACCATCATCATAATCATCATCATCACCATCATCACCATCATCACCATCAACATCATCAACATCATCCTCCTCCTCATCATCATCCTTATCATCATCACCATCAACATCATCATCAACATCATCATCATCATCATTATCATGAACATCATCATCATTCATCGTCATCATCCTCATAATCATCATCATCACCCTCATCCTCATCCTCATCATCATCATCACCTTCATCATCATCATCATCACCATCATCATCATCATCATCATCAACATCATGAACATCATCATCATCATCATCATCATCATCATGAACATCATCATCATTCATCATCATCATCCTCATAATCATCATCATCATCCTC
>LPNX010952159.1:125517-130931 GCA_001517045.1 Pseudotsuga menziesii
GTTTCTCTGCCTGGTCTGTTTCTTTGTGCGTAGTGTGAGGAATTTCTTTTTAGGGTTACGTTTCTTGGGATGAATAGCAATAGAGCCATGGCGTTTAACATGATCTCTATCACGCGGAGCGCTCTTTGTTTCTCTATGTTCTATGTTTTTAGTCTCTCCGCATCCTATGATTCTTTGTGCGTAGTGTAACCGAGAGAGATTTCTTTTGAGGGAGACGTTTCTTGGGATGAACAGGGACAGAGCCATCGGGTTTAACATGATCTCTATCGGCCTCACAGGTAGGTGAAAGAAGATCTATTTCCTTCCTTTATGTGTATGGTTTTCTATCATAAATATTTATATAATCCGAGTAAAGACTGGATTAACACTGGCTAAAGATTCTTTATTTTGTTTCTATTCTTCTCCTTTAATCATTTTTCGTTAGGCCTCTTCTAAATCTATAGAAAATTTGGGATTCAATTGTTAGGATTCACTTCTTTAATTTGTAGTTATTGACATTTTTCTTAATCTTTTTATATCCTCTGGGTTTTACAACAAATAGAATCAAGAAAATTATATGTTCTGTGGATGGCTTGTTGAGGCATTCGACCAGGCGGATGGGTCCAACGAGATCTCCATCGACCTCTCATATTGTTAGTGTGAGGTTTAATCTCGCTAAAGACTGGTTTAATCTCGCTTAGGTACGACATGTAAAAAATAGCGTTAATCGGGTAAGGGTAAGTACAGCTGTTCCTTTTCCTAGTTTATGTTTTCAGTACGACGACAATTTTGTAATTTCTTTAATCTGTAGCCAGGATTTCCTTTTTATTGTACTGTTGGGCTCTGACCTGTAACATACATTGGATGTTTTAGTTTTTGTTGTTTTCAGATCAATTTATTTTCCTTCTAAATGCAAAAAAATGTAGAGTTGAATTTCTTTTGAGGGAGACATTTCTTGGGATGAACAGGGACAGAGTCATGGCGTTTAACATGATCTATATTGGCCTCGTAGGTGAAAGAAGACCTATTTACTTCCTACTGTTTCCCATAATAAATATTTATATACCATAATAACTATTTATATAATCTGGTGAAAGAAGATCTATTTCCTTCCTTTATGTGTACGGTTTTCCGTAATAAATATTTATAATAAAGACTGGTTTAAAACTGAATAGAACATCAAATGATATGTCGCCTTTATTTCTTGGAAACAGATATGACCACATTGCAGGGAAGAGAAGACATGACTCTTCAGGTGAGTACTTCTCTTTATTTTGTTTATATTTTTCTCCTTTAATCATTTTAGGGCTTTTCTAAAGCTAGAGAAAAATTAAGATTCATAGGGATTTTCTTCTTTAATTGGTTGTTACCCTAGGTTTTACTACAAATAAAATCAAGAATGTAATGTGCATGTCTTGTTAATAGATGCAGGGAGGCATATATTTTTATAAACCAAGTCAGACTGCCACGCCTTCACCAAGATGTCCACCAACCTCTCTGATGGGTCCAACGAGATCTCGACCTACCTCTCGTGATCTTTTTTGATAACTTGTAATTTAAACAGGAAATGATATATGATATTTTTCACTAACTTTGCCTCCTTTGTGTCACTCCATGGACAAGACAGGATGGCACTCCATAAAAAAAGAGCTTTATTCAGGTAAGTATTTCCCTTCCCTTATGTAATTTCCTTAATCTGTCGTCACGTTTTCGCTTTCCCTGTACTGTCGAGTTATGACCTGTAATATACATTGCATGTTTGGTTTTTTTTAATGTACTGTTGGGTTCTGATCTATAATATACTTTGCAGGGTTGGTGGCTTTTTTTGTTTTATGTTTAATATCATTTTTTTTAAATGCAAATAGAATTTATAATTGAATTAATATATTTTTGCAGAATTTGGAGTTAAATTAATATATTTTTTTCTAAATAAAGTTGAATAATTGGGGATGATTGGAATTTGTCATTATATTTATATTTTCTGTCTTAACAATTTGGTTATTTTTTTTTATCTATTTTTTTTTGCTTTTTCCTTTTCCCTTCTCTACTCTGCTCTGTTCTGTTATATAATATACATTGTATATTCTGGTTTTTACTTTGTTATGCAACATTAATGTGTTCATAAATTTTATGCTGCTTTTAGTTCTTCCCTATACTAGTTTAGCCTATGCCTGGCATATCATATTCCATGTATTGAGTATAGATTGATTCATAGATGTATTAAATATAGATTGATTCATTGCTTATTTAATGTCACTCTCTTAGCGGCTTGATGGATAATTGGTTTGTATTTATGTTTATTTGAATAGATCTACCCATTTTCTGTGATGTTTCTTTTTAGGTTTTCTCTTGTTTTCTTAATCATAAATTTGTTTCAAATTTTAGTTTGATTGTTTTGTAAAATCAACATTTTTTATTTGATTATTTTGTAAAATCAATTTTCTTTTCTTACTATGATATAAATTTAAATTTATTTATAAAAAAAGATAATAGACTATATAATTTAGATATTAAAATTTTCTAACCTTATTTTAAGCATTAAATTTAAAATAACATTTAATAAATTTTTAAAATATATGGGTCATTAGTTTCATTCTCTTACCTTGATGTCTCATTATCTTGTTAGATTATGTGGAGATTGGATTCTTTAAGGGATCTTATGGTTGTTTCCAGCTGGACTTAAATTGACAGCCTTTGCCATTTGCATATGAGTGAGAACAAAACCCAAAAGGATAACCCTACTTGGATTGGGTTTGAATTTGAAGAGTAACCCTCAATTTGGATTGGATTTGGATTTAGATTGGATTTGAAGGATAAACCTCAATATTTCTTTTCTCTCCACCCATACAATGCCTTCTGCTGCTGAGACTGAACCTCTCTCTCTCATCAGAATTGACAGTCGATTTAAATTGCGAATGGGAATGGATTTCAAGGTTAACCCTCAATATTTCTTTTCTCTCCACCCCTCCAATGCCTCCCACTGCTGCTGAGACTGAGCCCTGTCCCTTCACATGCACCCAATTAGTATTGACCATGGCGGATGATGATGAAGAAATTTGTTACATGCACCTGGAGATGTCTCTGTTTGATCTGCCTTGGCAGGATCCCTCAACGTTGAAGTTTATGTACGAAGCAACGAAGGGGCCATTGCTCCTTTTGGTCTTCACTAGAATTGCTTGAGTCGCCCAGTTATACATAATCTCCCATGTCCTGCTTGTTCAGATACGACACTCCCATTGCTTCATTCTTCTTATACAGAAGCTGGAGTAGACTCCCATGGAACCCCAGAATATGATGTGCTGGGGTTCCATTGAATGGAATATGTGTGGAAGTCGGCTGTAGGTTCGAACCACAAGTAAATGCGTTGTTCTCTGTTGCCAACTCCATTCTAACACATTCCCCAGAAATTCAAATCATCATCCACTTGGTCTGCACTATGTAAGGCTCCCAGACAAATTCCCCAGAAACTCAAAATCCACTTCATCATGATTTGGGTCTGCCTTGTGTAATAAGTTGTTTGTCAATGAGAAAATGACTTATTACATAACAGACGTAATCTGGAGACGGGGCCTCTCTAGTAAACATGGCTAAAAAAAGCCCCCGATACGGTGTTTCTCAAAGATTATGAAGAAGCTTGGGAACAGACAGTCGTAGGACGTGTGATGAGGTTTGAAGAAGTGCAAGATGGGCTGATTCTGGAGAACCAAGATATGAAGGTTTAAAACAATGATTGGATTTTTCCTGTTAACTTTTCAGTGTCGGACGACCCACTGCTAAGCATTTTAAACTTGCTGGCATTCTTCCCAGCAATCGGCTATGTCTATTGGCTCAACCCTTCATTGCTAAACATCACGTCGAAAGTATTGGAGTTCAGCTCAAGATTAAGGAAATGCCTTTAATGTTAAGATCAACATAATATTTGGTTGCACAATGCATTTAATGTGTAACCAATTCTCTTATTCAATGAGCAGGCGGGTGTGCGGTTTTGGGTGTTGGTTGGAGAATCTGAAACCCTCCAACGACATAAAATCAATGGTAGTGACGGGCCATACAATATCCGCGGTCATAGCTGGAGGAGAAAAAGATGCAACTTTAGTGCCGGACAGGTACTAGTTCTTATTTATTTTATGTTTTTTTCACTTCTCTGCTTCGTATATTGTGTTTGTGTTTATGTAAATGTAATTTTAATTTTTATAATAAATAATTGTTTTTATAAAAAAAATTAAATTGTATAGAAATTTTATATTGTAATGATGTTATTCTTTCATTTTCAATAACTTTTTTTATTTTTTAATTATAAAAAAAATTGTAGTATAATAATGTATTGAGGATGGGTTATATGGTTATATTTACATATATTTTATAATGTAATAATGCTTAAGATTTGTATAACTTTTCATTTTTTTTTTAAGTATATTGAAAATTTTATATTATAATGCTACATTGAAGATGAATCCTATTTAGAGATATATCATATTGTAATGAAGCTTGAGAAATGGATAACTTATTATACCTGCCTCAGCAGGTATATTGTAATCGATTGCAAGTCAAACCCTTTTGACTTTGGTATTAGTTGGTGTCTTTTGATGCAGCTATAAAGAATTAAAACCTGTTTTGCAAAGTATGACTTGGGGATTTGTAAAATATTTTTTTAATTTGGTTAAAAAACTATTTTTGTAAACCGCTGATTGGTGGATAGAAGATGGTGTCAGCTTTGGGATTTGGTATCTGGATTTGAGTTGACATGTGGCAACATGATGTCATAATAATAAAATTAAAAAAATAGAAATTATATCCCATTACCATCTGTTATGGTACTATTGGAGCCAGCTGTTCTGCTTTAGCTGCACGGATATAATTTCTCATATAGATTACAGAACCAATCTGCCAGAGAGAAGTCTCTTGAGATCAACCGATGATCACAGCTTCGATTCAGGCGTTCAGGAGAACGAAAAAAGATCTGAGGGCTTAAAAAATTTGAGTAACCTGTGGTAAGTCTTGCTTACAGTCATTTATTTGGCAATAATACTTGTGAACTAGCCAGCTCTGTTAAACCTATTTTGGTGACTTTCTGGGATTTGAATAAATTATAGGTGGGGAGCGTCGTCTAGTTGCGATGTGAAGATGAAGAAGGTGAAAGTTAGAAGAAAGCTGAGGGAACCGAGGTTCTGTTTCCAGACTATGAGCGATCTAGATGTGTTGGACGATGGTTACAAATGGAGAAAATATGGCCAGAAAGTCGTCAAGAACACCCATCATCCCAGGTTATACAATTTTCCCTTAGTAATTTTGCCATTGTTTCTTGAAACTTCACAGAGATATATTTATACTTTGTGCCGATCCATCTTAGTTCAGATCTCTAAACACATAGATCATAGAATATTTTTGCACCCTAGTTCTTCTATCATAATAAGTCAACGATTGTTTCACACAGA
>LPNX010952207.1:4413-37168 GCA_001517045.1 Pseudotsuga menziesii
TTTTCGTCTCCTCTTTGAAAGAATGATGCTTTCAGTATTAACCAATTTCAAATAAATTTGTATAAAAAATTTATTATTTGTCTCGGGCCTACAGTTGATTGATTGTCTCTATGGTTCATACAGATTTGTTTAGTTGGTGTTTTATGGATTTTTTACAATCCTCCATGAATTCATGGAGAATTGAAAAAAATCGGGCAGCATTTCAGCTTGCCCGGGACACATTTCAAAATTAAACCGGTAGCATAAACGCTACCGGTTGACATAATATATATATATATAACAAATTAACAAAAAAATTCATTTTAACTACAAATTTTCAAAAATCCGGCAGCATTTTTGCTTGCCGGTACACATTTTAAACATGAAAATTATAAAAACATTCATTTACCAAATTTTAAAACAAATTTTATAAATTTATAAAACAATTATTTACCAATTTTATAAATAAAACATACATTTACCAAATTTTAAAACAAATTTTATAAATTTATAAAACAATTATTTACCAATTTTATAAATAAAACATACATTTACCAATTCTATAAATTGAAAAACAATTATTTAAACTATTACCTCTTGGCTCCGACGCCATCGTGACAAGGTTGGGTTGCTTCGGGGTGCTTGGGTTGCTTCAGGGTTCCAATCCTTATGCCGCTCGTCGTTCCTCGGTTGATCTTGCACAGTGGAATTTTGAAAAAAGACGGTCGCGGCCCTCGCGGCCTCTTTTATAATTTTTTCGACAAAGGGACCTCGGTCGATACCTCGACCGAGTTATTTCTTAACCCTCGGTCGAGGTTTTAATACCTCGACCAAGGGTTAAGAAATACCTCGGTCGAGGGCTTAACAAAACCTCGGTCGAGGGCTTGATAAAACCTCGGTCGAGATATTAAAACCTCGGTCGAGGGCTTGTTAAACCCTCGACCGAGGTGCATTTTTCTGTTTTTGCCAAAATGCGCTTGCCAAAAAGTGTTACCCAAGTCTGCGGATTCACCCCCACACTATCCAAGGTGTAATCATTAACCCACAACACATCTGCCATGCCAACTCAGAAATCTGTGGTTGTTTGTAGAGATTTGGGACATGATTGGCCCACATAGGGGGGTTTGATGCCATTTTTGGCAATTTTGGCTTGTATGCTCACAATTGGCTTCCAAATCCTCATGAAACTCTTATGATGTATTATAAACCTGATAATAACAAGTTTCATGGCTAGAAAGTCTGAAATTATCTTGTTTCCAGTTAACATTGTGTGTAATCTATTTGTAATTTGATGTTTTTTTGCTAATTTTTACACCCAAATTTGATTTGTGTGCTTCACTAATGCTCCTAGATTCTCCCATGGTTCGAATTACTCACTTGGTGGTTGAAACTTATCACAGTCAAATGTTGGCCATTGAAGCCATTTCAACACATTCCAATTGAGAACTGTGGATAAGTTGTAAGTTATGGATATTGCAAATGACAACGAACCACCATTAATTTAAGCCAACGAAACAATGCAAATGGTTGTTACATGCCAATAACTTTGGATATTGGTTACAAAATTTCTTTTAATGAAGGAATAACTGTGGCTCATGTGTTTCATGCCTAATGGGTCACTCAACACTATTTAAACCCTCTCTATTTTCCATTGTGATCATCCATTTTCTCTTGGTGGAGACAATCCATTTTTTTGTGGAGATAAATTAGAATCCATTTTTTGCAGAGAGGATCTTATTTTTCTTGGTTGAGAGATTCCACATTTTGGTGGAGAACTACCCATTCTTTGTTTATGAACTTCATATTGGAGTGATATTGGGGAGATAGTCTTTGTGAGAGTTTGAGGAGTGTTTGAGTCTTGGTCGTCTTTATAGCCATCATTGGGAAAAAGAGAGGAAGGTTTTGTTGTAGCTTGTCTAAAGAGGAGGTGGGAGTATTTATACTCGTTCTTCACTGTCTTCGCATCCTGGATTTGTTGGCACAACCCATTTGTGGATTCAAGCAATGGTTTCTCTCCATTTTCAGCCACTAAGGTATCAATGTATTTTTGCATCATATTTGCTGATATTATAAACTAAACTCTCCCTTTGAGAAGCGAGTATGAAGACATAGTTCCTTTTGGGAACGAACTTCGTTACCACATGGTGTCTACTTCTCATATCTGTTCTTTATCTTCTCTGTATGTGTTACTCCTTATGTCATTTCGATCTTCATTCACATTCTTTTATGCAATTTTATTTATGAGTCATAGAACAAAACATCCTACATCAAATACAATGTGCCTTGGGGCCATACCATGGAAAAAAACCATGGGCTACCAAATACCATGGAAAATGTGCCTTGCTATCATACCATGGAAAAAAACTATGTGTTACCAAATACCATGGATGGGAGATGGTGTCCTCTCCATTTAATTCTTTTATGATGAATGGAAGAGGGTGGCCTCTCCATTTAATTCTTTTACGACTTACACATATGAATTTAGACCATATGCCCCCTAAAATACAGATCACCACACAAGAAATGAGATAGAGCACACCACACACACTAAAGGTATGGACCAAATCCTCCAGAATATACCTACTATAGTATTCCTCCCCCAACCCATGGTGTTACACATAAAAGTTGTCCTAATGCTCAATCCCTTGAAGTTTCCTAGCCAAAACTTCTTTTGGAGGAGCTTTTTACTCATTCCTAGGAGCTCTGACACCTTTTTCCTTCTGACATAGAGAGTCATCCTACTCTGACACATATTTCCTACTGACAGAGTGCATCGGTGACACTCGTTTCCTGAGGACAAGGAGTGTCGGTGCCTCCTGCTAGTACACAAGGAGTGTCAACACTGTTAAAAGAGAAAAAATGAAAATATTCTGAGAACATTCTAGACGAAATTTTTCATGGAGGCTTATCCCAATTTCTTGGAGTAGGTGGAACTCATACCCCTAGCTCTAGGGATGATCCCTCATCTTCCTCCCTAAGAATATGAACCCCTTTGGGCCCTCTTTTTCCTATATATAAAAGCTTATCCCCATGGATGTTAGAGGTAATACGACCAACAAAGCACCTTTATGATTTTGAAATCATTGTTGGTATATAAGGTAAGGAGTGTGATTGTGAGTGAGATTTGTAGAGTTTGTAGAGTGCGTGTGAGAGTGATTCAAAGACCTTGTGAGATCAAAGCTTCAACATCAAGGATTTGGTTGTAGTTTTCTTCTCTTATTGTGTTGATAAAAATGGGTTCTCCTTTTCCATGAATGTTTTGTGTTAATATTAATTATTCATTACTTTTCTCCTTGATCATTAGTATAGATCGTTGAGTTATCTTGTTGCTTTCACTATTGTATCTTGTTCCTTACATTGTTTTGCAGGTGCAACTGATTGTAGGATAATTACAAGGAAAGGATCACCTTCATTGTTGAGGTAATAAAGCTTGGAATTAAACTAGTTTATAAGTCTACGGAGATTATGCATTGTTACGAGCCGTTTTTTCTAGATATTCCCCATGTAGACTAGGGATACAATCTTTGTCCACATTGATTGAGAATTTCTGATAACACATGGACCAAAGCCTCAATTTATAGGACAATGTGGATAGGGGTAAGTTGATATTAATGTGGGAAAAAGGATGATATATGATCCCAACAACAAGGGAGATAGAGCTAGATCCAAGAATGTATGGATAATGCTCTATCCATTGATATCATGCTCGAGGAACATATCTAAATCTCTTTTTTCTACCCTTACAAAGGTCGATGCATTTTGGTAGTGGAGCAAGGGGTGTCATGATGGGTTAGTGGGCTCTATAGTGAAGGAAAGACACATCGATGACCCATGTGGCAAAGGAATAAATACGTGTCTATGGAACATCGACACACTCTATTAGGGAAGAAGGACACATTGAGGTCACAAACCAATATTTTAGATACCTACATCAGAAATATTCATATCCCTACACCCAAATCCAGAATTGTAGAGAATCACATTTAGTTAATTTAAAAAATGTCAAATGACTTGGATCTGATGGTGGAGGTCATTTTTCAACCTATGATGTGTAAATAAGGGTGGAGGATAACATGCGTGGAAATCTATTATTATTTTATTTTTATTCAGAAGTTTGTGTTGTAATAGAGATTTGAGAGTTAATAATTTTGTAATTTGTAATTTGTGATTTTAATCTTGATGAAGAACTAAAGATTGTTGAAGCTTGGGGAACAATTGCCATTTGACCTCATCTTTCTTTGGAAACGTTACTTAGACTAAGAAGGGCCCCTCAATTTGGTAATGAGTTTCCCATGTATTCATTAGTTTAGTTTTTGTTCTATTTTGTAATTAAGAACATAGTTTTTAATTTGTAATTCCTTTTTAGGTTTATTTTAATTTACTGTGGATTTATAAATTTATTTTTAAATTGATGCATCCAAACTATTTTATTTTTCTTCTACATCTTCTCTTCATTGTTTATATTAATTATGGCTCTAAAATTCCTCACACAAATCACTTTCCAATTCCTGCATTGTGTGTTCGTGTACTACGTGTTCCCATGCTTGTTCTTGCGCCATGCGTCCCTATTATGTAACTCATGTGCGTTCATGCATTTCACGTAATCCTACACTTTATAGCTCAGATCCACAATTGCATTCATGTTTCAACATGCATTCAAGCATTCACAGATTCCACACATGCCTTGTTTGTTGATTAAACTCATTTAAACACTGCATAATATGTATATATGTGTGTGAGTTGATGTGAGATTATGCATATCATTCTTTGATTATAATTATACTAATCAGTTTGTTAATAATTGTTTACCCAAATTTTGTAATAAGATTATTTGTTTAATATTTGTGTGTTAATACGATTATACTGTTTATAATTATTTACTATAATTTTGTTAATTGTTTAAATTACAATTTATTTAGTATTTGTTAATTTTATATATTGTAAATATTGTGTGAGAATTCAAATTGTAATTTGTAATTTTTTTTGAATAAATGTTATTTCATTTAGAAAAGTATCTTTATTTTCTATTTATTCATATGTGGTGTTAAATGAATGATAAAATTAATTTCATGTTATTCCTTTCACTCTCATTTCATTACATTGTTTTATTATTTTCCTCTTCGATGTATCTTTTTAAGGACATTTCATTTTCATAGTTTGAATTCCCATTTTATTTCCGATTTGTTTAGTTGTTTTTGTCTCTTTAGTTAGTTTCCTTTGATTCCAAGTAGTTTAAATTTATATTTCATGTGCTTGGTTGTATTTCCTATATTTAAATTTAAATTTTGTTTTATTCCAACACTAGATTTTCTATTATGTCTAGTTCCTGCACCTATAATTTAAACTTAAAGTTTTAAATATCCAACATGTACCAATAGCTTTATTTGCATGAGCGAATATAATGTATGCTAAAGATAATGTTAAATTAATATATTTCGCACAATAATTTCAGTCACGTTTAGATTTTAAAGTACTAAACATAATATAACTACCTCTTGAATATGCTTTATGAACAATGTTTTATAATGGTAGACAATAATATTCAATACATACTTAAATGTTTGTAATTGGAATTGTGTCATATGTTGGTGAATTTTTGGAGGATCTAGTCAGTTAATCCAACTAGACTAGTTATCCAACTAATTAGAGATTAGGTTAGCCTTCATAGGTCGTGTCGGTTGACTGAACCGACAAGTAGTTATTTGTAACTGTTTTCTAATCATGTATATAGGATGTTGAGCCAGATATGAACTCGGTTTGATTTTTGATGTTTGTATGAACCCACATTTGTATTGTGTAATATAAGTTGTTATTCAACCTACTATGCTTGTCTCTTGTATCTGTTATGATTATATGATTCTTTATGTTCCTTATTGGTAACTTAGTGATCTAAGTGGTTACAACATTGGTTCTGTTGTTGGTAGTACACGTACGGATGAAATGACCATTAGTAGATGATCTCGGACCAAGATATTAAGGAATGGTGGGAGCATAATATTGTGAAGTATTTGAAGAACTACGCTCAAAGAAACAAACTAGATATTTCCCAGGTGAAGGAGAAATTGTTCACTGAAACACATAAGAATTTTGTAGAATCGGTGCCTCAATTTTTGAAGCAATTACTGGATGAAAAAGTCGATAGAAATTAATGACAAAGAGTTTCTCTAGAAATTGATAAGAGGAGGACAAATGAATCTGTCAGAGTGGTTTGAAAAAATCGCAGACGAGTTCTGTGCAGACCACGCTATGGAAGAGAGAGTCTCTGTCGAGAAAATCGAAGTGAGATTCTATAATGATTTCACTGAAAATTTTATTTTCTCATTACCAACCCTTTTGTTTAAGTTCATAATCGATAGGGGAGTAGGGCACATCTAATCGAACCTCCATCAAATACTAACTTAGTGGATAAATAGAAAGTGTGGGAGAATTTTATTCATGAAAGGGAGTGGGAGTACTTCTTGAGAAAATAAACAGAACTATCTGGGCTTACTAAATCGTCGAGTAGGCTATGGGGGGGTAGCTGGTCATATGTCGAGTAGAGTATAAGGATTCTAGTCAACTATAGAAGGAACCTCCAGCAATAAAAAGCTGGGTGAAGAAAGAAATAATTTGGGCATTGACACACAAAAGTACTCTAGATTTACAGAAAATAGAGAGAGATAAGAGGAAAAAGAGAATAGAGGAATGCAGAGAGAAGGCCATTGCACTCTAGAGAAGAATGACTACCAAGGTGATTGAACTTAAAGAAAATCTTCCAGAGTCAGGTCATGACCAATAAGAAGAGGAAGTGGATGAGGAAGAAGTGTCACCAATGGAGGAATATTTGTGTATAGAGCAATGAGAAGCTCTCCAGGTTGAATACCCTAGGATGTAAGACCTCTATCTCTGATAAATTTGAACCTGAGTTCCCGAGTGCAGGTCATTGTCGAAGATGACCCAATTCTATGAGCTGGTGAGTTTGGTGTATGGAGCCGACTAGACGATGAAGGAAATGATGTCGATCATCTAGTAATTCATCGACTTGAGGAATGAAACTCAGTCACATTCCAATCATGAATCTAACCAAAGTATAGACCTACTCTACCCAGGACATGGAGGAGAACCCCCCTACCAAACACAGTATAGAATATAGATCAGTCAAATTCACAAAGAATAATATCCAAGCTACAAGAATTGTCTTGGACATCAACAAAAGAATTCAGACTAGCCCGACAACTTATCGAAGAAGAATCAAAAAACAAAACTTCCGGAGGGAACAAGAGTTCCATTGAAAATAGTTGTGAACAACACAGAGTTGCAAAGAATATCCCACCACCCCAACCACCACCTCCCAAAGGATACCCCAACATTGCCCAAAGGAGATGACATGTGGAATGACACAGCACACATCCCCCTCTATGAGGGCGATGAAGACCCCATATGACATTGGTTCGTCTGTGAATCAACATGGGAAGAAAACATAGTAACAAGAGAAGATAGATAGATGGCGCAGTTCGTTGGAGACTTGTGAAAGAGAGCACTGACTTGGTATATGACATATACTGAGAAAACAGCCAATGCAAGAAAATCTGATATTAAGCAAAAATTCTTATCCTTCTTCAAAACACCATATTTGAAGCATCTGGATGCCAAAAAGTTAAAAACAATAGTTCAAAAACCCACAAAACCTATCCGGGATTACGATAAGAGATTGAAGGACCTACTAAGCCAAATTGATTATAATATAGATGAACAACTATTAATTCAATGGTTTCTTGCAAAACTTTCACAGAATATCCTCTTGAAATATTGTAACTTCGAAGAATATTCTATATGTATCTTTTGTGGTCCCCGATGGTCCTACCGAGAGAACCACTTGTATTACTTTGTACCCCGATGCTTCTAATCAGAAGAAATAATAAGATTCATGAGGTAGTCCCCTCTAATTGTAAAGGTGGGTCATTAGCACCCCAGTGTGGTTACTTGAGCCTACATGTGTAACTCGAGCCTACATGATTTAACTCGAGCCTACATGTCGAATGAGTTAATTCAAGTGAATGGATGAATATAAATAGAGGTGTGGTACTCCTCATTTGAGACACACACACTCACTTGTAGTAGCACACTTGTGGAGGAGAGAAGTAGCTTGAGAAGGAGGAGGATTAGGTTTTTGATCTCCTTGTTGGTTTTACCTTTTTACCTTTTTGGGGCATCTATATTGAGGAAGCTTTTGCTCGGTTTTTTCCTTTAGGGTTTTCCTAGGATAAATCTGTGTTGTTCTTGTGATACTGTTTCTTTCAGTGATCCTGTTTATATGCTTTTGTTATGAAAATGAAATGAAATACTGATGTTTTAGCTAAGCATATAAAAATTTAACATGGTATCAGAGCTAACCTGAATAGGACAGCTTTCACAAGGTGAAATAGCTCTCTCTTTCTCCCCGGAAGAAATTAGGGTTTTTTCAGGAAAATTTTTGAGTCTTGGAAAACTGCTTGCATAGAAAGTTGCGCCCTCCCAGAGTGCATCTTTTGAGCCTGGAATCAATTTTTTTGGATGTGTGAGTCTCCAGAAAAGTCAAAACCTAGTTTGACAGCTGCCCCATAAAATTGTTGAACCAGAAAACTACAGAAGCTGAATCTTGCAAGTCTGATTTGAAAGGTGAAGAACCGATATCTCCAAAATCCAAGCACATCAGTCAACTCACCTCATTCAAGTGCATCTCCTGGTAAGGTCAGTTTCTCATTCCACAAAATTTCATTTTTTTGTGATTCTCTGACAAGATGACTCCAAGCACTAAGCTTGAGGACAAGCTAGAAGGCATAGAGAATTTTCAAGCATGGAAATACAGGATTGGTCTCATTCTCCAAGAGAATGATCTTGATAAGTATTTCAAAGAAGAAGTTTTAGAAGCTGAAGCGAAGGAGAAGCACATAAAGGATATGATTAGGGCACAAATAATTATTGCTGACTCCATCAAGGATCACTTGATTCCTCAAGTGTCATCCAAGAAGACTCCAAAAGAAATGTATGATGCCTTTTCCAAAATGTTTGAGGGAAGAAACATCAACAGGAAGATGAATCTAAGAGATCAACTAAAGAGCATCAAGATGAGTCATGGAGAATCCATTCAATACTACTTTTCAAGGGTTTCCCAGATCAAAGAGAAACTAGAAGCTATTGGAGATAATATTGATGAAGATGAAATGGTCATGAATACTCTCAATGGTCTCACTAGACCCTGGGAGTCCTTTATTCAGATGATGTGTGCTAGAAAATAAAGCATGAAGTTTGATGTTGTATGGGAAGACTGCATTCAAGAGGAGACTAGAGTGGCAAATAGAGAAGCCTTACTAAAAGAAGATGATCCATCCCTAGCCACTCACACCAAAAGAAGAAGAGGCCAATCTAATTTCAAGAGAAGAAATTTCAAGGAGTCTCAACCTCCCAGAAGAATTCAAAGGGTAAGAGAAATACCTCCCATTAGAGACTATTCTGATTTTGAATGTTTTCATTGTAACAAGATAGGACACATTGCTCGAAATTGTCTTGTGAAGAGGGAAGAATATAGAAAGAGGTTCAGCAACAACAAAAGACACCATGCTCATCTAGAAGAATATGAAGATGAAGATGAATATGAAGAAGAAGAAGGACCTCAAAGAAAACAATCAAGAGAAGAAGATGTAGAAGTGTATGTGCTATTCTCTGCACTCTCTGGATCTGTAACTCCTGCATAAGATACTTGGCTTATTGATAGTGGTGCTTCAAAGCACATGACGGGACAAAAGAAAACTCTGTCCAAACTTGAAGAAAAGAGTTCTCCTCAGAAAGTATCCCTAGGAGATGACTATCAATATCCGATCAAAGGGGTTGGAGAAGCAAGATACAAACTTGATTCAGGTAATCCCCTAAAGATGAAAGATGTATTATATGTACCTGGTATAAAGAAGAATTTACTTTCTATCTCAGCTTTAGATAAGAAAGGATTTAGATTTGCTTTCATAGATGGCCAAGTACTCATGTGGCCCAAAGGAAATAATATTGAAGATGCAATCACTATTGGTGAAGAAGAAGGAGGCTTGTATAAACTCAAGGGGCACTCAGAAACAACCCTTGTGCATGAGTCCACTAACCCTAGTGAACTATGACATAGAAGGCTTGCCCACATTAATTACAAGGCTCTACCTCATGTGAATAAAGTAGTGACGGGATTACCAGACATGAAGATCAAGCATGAAGGCATTTGCAAAGGATGTGTGAAGGGAAAGAACATCAAGAATCCATTTCCAAAAAGTGAAACTAAAACAAAAGGTATGTTGGAATTGATTCATTCAGATGTTTGTGGTCCAATGTCTTCTACATCTTTAAGTGGCTTTGAATACTACATTACTTTTATTGACGATTTTTCAAGAAAGACTTGGATATACTTCTTGAAAGCAAAGAGTGAAGTGTTTGGAAAATTCAAGGAGTTCAAAGCCTTGATAGATAATCTTTCACACAAGAAAATAAAGACACTTCGTTCAGACAATGGAGGAGAATATACCTCAAAAGAGTTTGAGGCTTTTTGCAAATATGCCGGAATCAGGAGGGAACTAACCACTCCCTACAATCCTCAGCAAAATGGGGTTGTATAAAGAAATAACAGAACCATCATGGAGGCAGTAAAGACGATGATATATGATCAAGATCTTCCAATACATCTATGGGCAGAAGCAACAAGAACTACGGTTTATGTACAGAATAGAGTATCCCATAGTGCTCTTGGGTTCAAAACTCCAGAAGAGATGTTCATGGGAAAGAAGCCTGAGGTAAGTCACCTCAATATTTTTGGTTGTCCAGTATATATTCATATACCAAAAGAGAAAAGAACCAAGTTGGACCCTTCCGAAAAGAAGGGAATATTTGTTGGATATTGTGAAGTATCCAAAGCATTCAGAATTTACATTCCTGGATTTCATCATATGGAAATTAGTCGAGATGTGACATTCGATGAAGATGCAGCACTCAAGAGATCCCGGAAGTGCCAACATGAAGAAGTATATGAAGAAGAGACACCTCCCAGAAATGAAGAAACTACATGTCTCCCTAAAGATGAAGCTCCTGAAGATCATGACATGGCAGAACCTCAAGAATCCCCTATGATGGAAATATTAAGAAAGAGAAAGCCTGCTTGGACAAGAGAAATTATACGAGAGGCAGAAAAATATGGAGCTCCTGAAGGCTCCAAAAGGGAAAGAAAGAAACCTAATACTTTCTCAAACTATGTAGCCTTGATGTGTGATCTTGTAGATCAAGAACCCACAAACTTCGAAGAAGCGGTATAGAAGGAAGAATGGAAAGAAGCAATGACTGAAGAATACCAGTCAATAATGAATAATGATGTGTGGGATATAGTTCCCAAAATAGAAGGAAAAAGTATAGTATCCTCCAAATGGATATTCAAAATAAAGCATGCAGCTGACGGAAGAATCGAGAAGTATAAAGCAAGATTTGTGGCCAGAGGTTTCTCTTAGAAAGAGGGAATTGATTATGAAGAGACATTTGCCCCAGTAGCACGGTATACTTTGATTAGAGCTACCATGGCACTTGCATCCATGATGAAGTGGGACTTACACCAGATGGATGTGAAAACAACTTTTCTAAATGGTGTGATCGAAGAAGAAGTATACATAGAACAGCCACAAGGATTTGAAGTTGAAGATAGACATACTCACGTATGCAAATTGAAGAAGGCCTTGTATGGTGTTAAACAAGCCCCTCAAGCTTGGTATGAAAGGATAGATAGTTTCTTGTCAATTATGGGCTTTACCAAGAGCAAGGATGATCTGAACCTTTATCTCAAAGTTATAGAAGATGAACCTGTCATCCTATTATTATATGTAGATGACTTATTCTTGACAGGGAATAAGAAACACATCATGGAAATCAATAAGAAACTAGCAGAAGAATTTGAGATGAAAGACCTTAGGTTAATGCATTATTTCCTAGGTCCGGAAGTATGGCAAAGTTCAGAAGGAATCTTTCTCAACCAGGGAAAGTATGCAGTAGAGATATTGAAGAGATTCAATATGTTGGAATGCAAAGCCATGGCCACACCCATGGACTCCAATCTGAAGCTGTTAGCTGATGACTCATCAGAGTTAGTGGATGCAACTCATTACAGACAGATCATTGGGTCTCTGATGTACTTAACAAATACCAGACCAAACATTTGTTTTGCTGTGAACACCTTAAGTCAATATCTTGTTCAACCAAGACAGGTTCACCTAGTAGCTGCAAAACATGTGATGAGATATCTGAAAGGGACTATAGACTTTGGTCTATACTATGATAGTAGCCATGAGTATAGGTTGTATGGCTACACAGATGCAGATTGGGCTGGAAGTATCTCAGACAGAAAAAGCAGTTCGGGTGGATGTTATAGTCTGGGGTCTGCTATGATTTCATGGTTTAGCAGAAAGCAGTCTAGTGTTGCTCTAAGCACAGCCGAAGCAGAATATATAGCAGCTTGCTCTACTAGCTGTGAAGCCATATGGATTCGGAAGTTGATGTTAGGATTATTCAACCTAGAGTTCGACACTACTGTGATTCTATGTGACAACCAAAGTTGTATAAATATGACAGAGAACCCTGTGTTCCACGACAGATCAAAGCACATAGAAATCATATATTTCTACATTCAAGATATGATGCAAAAAGGAACCATAAAGATCCAGTATGTGAGTACTTATGAACAAGTTGCTGATGTGTTGACAAAGCCTCTGTCCCGAGTAAAGTTTGAACACTTTCGAGAGAAGCTTGGTATGGTTCAGAAATACCTTCCCCGAAAGGGGGAGTAGTGATGTTGCAGTGGGATTGTATCATCCCTCGGCACTTGCCCTAAAGTGATCCGGAGACCTCGGTCTTCGAGAATGAAGAGGGATTGTATCATCCTAGGACATATGTCCAAAAGAGATCCAGTGACTTCAATCATCGAGAATGTGGAAGGATTGTATCATCCTTAAACTTAGGTTTAGAATGGATTCGATGAACTTTGGTCATCGAGAATGTGGCAGGATTGTATCATCCTTGGACTTCGGTTCAGAATGGATCCGGTGAACTTCGGTCATCGAGAAGGTGGCAGGATTGTATCATCCTTGGACTTTAGTTCAAAATGGATCCGGTGAACTTCGGTCATCGAGAAGGTGGAAGGATTGTATCATCCTTGGACTTCGGTTCAGAACAGATCCAGTGAACTTCGGTCATCGAGAAGGTGGCAGGATTTTATCATCCTTGGACTTTGGTTCAGAATGGATCCATTCAACTTCGGTCATTGAGAAGGTGGTAGGATTGTATCATCCTTGGACTTCAGTTCATAACATATCTAGTGAAATTTGGTCATCAAGAAGGTGGCAGGATTGTATCATCCTTGAACTTCGGTTCAGAACGGATCCGGTGAACTTCGGTTATCGAGAAGATGGCAGGATTGTATCATCCTTGGACTTCGGTTCAGAATGGATCTGGTGAACTTTAGTCATCGAGAAGGTGGCAGGATTGTATCATCCTTGGACTTTGGTTCAGAACGGATCCGGTGAACTTCGATCATCGAGAAGGTGGTAGGATTGTATCATCCTTGGACTTCAGTTCACAACGGATCCGGTGAACTTCAGTCATCGAGAAGGTGATAGGATTGCACCATTCCTGGACTTTAAGTCCAAAAGAGATCCAAAGACTTCTTTGTCTTTGTACTGTGGTTTTCAGGTTGTTGCTGATGATGATGATGCTTCTGATTGAAAGATCAGAGTGTGATGATGATGATGTTTTGATGTTGATATTTTGATGATGATGATGTTGATATTTTGATGTTTTGATCATAATGATGTTTTGATGTTGATGATGTTTTCATGATGATGTATCTGATCGAAAGATCAGAGTATTATGATGATGATGTTGTTGCTGATCGAAAGGTCAAAGTACTGAAGATGTTGCTGAAGATGATGCTGTTCGAAAAAAATCAAAATGCTGAAGAAGTAGTTGCGGATCAAAACAGTCAGAGTGTTGCTGTTACCAAATACTAAATATTGAAGATGAAGACTACCTGATGTTGAAAAGCTTTCAATGATTTATAGATGTGTTACCCTGATGATGTTGATGATGTCCTCTATCTCTCTCCTACTATTTTTGTTGTTGATGTTGTTGTAGAATACTCTTCTCGTTAAGGGGGAGTGTTTAAATATTGTAACTTCGAAGAATATTCTATATGTATCTTTTGTGGTCCTCGATGGTCCTACCGGGAGAACCACTTGTATTACTTTGTACCCCAATGCTTCTAATCGAAAGAACTAATAAGAGTCATGAGGTAGTCCCCTCTAATTGTAAAGGTGGGTCATTAGCACCCCAATGTGGTTACTTGAGCCTACATGTGTAACTCAAGCCTACATGATTTAACTCGAGCCTACATGTCGAATAAGCTAATTCAAGTGAATAGGTGAATATAAATAGAGGTGTAGTGATCCTCATTTGAGACACACACACTCACTTGTAGTAGCACACTTGTGGAGGAGAGAAGTAGCTGGAGAAGGAGGAGGATCAGGTTTTTGATCTCCTTGTTGGTTTTACCTTTTTACCTTTTTGGGGCATCTATATTGAGGAAGATTTTGCTAGGTTTTTCCCTTTAGGGTTTTCCCAGGATAAATCTGTGTTGTTCTTGTGATACTGTTTCTTTCAGTGATCCTGTTTATATGCTTTTGTTATGAAAATGAAATGAAATACTGATGTTTTAGCTAAGCATATAAAAATTTAACATATTTGAAGACATATTAGTCTAGAAACATTCAAAACATATGAATAAGCACTCATGAAAGCGTTGCTGGTTGAGATTGATGAAGATTACCCAGCATACCCTGTGGAAAATCGTATAGAAGAAAAGTTGGAAATAATGAAAAAATCATTAAGGGAACTTAACCTCAAAGGATAAGATATCTGATGCATGAACTTCTCAACGACCGGCCATACCAAAGACAATTTTCAACAAGACATCAGCCGACAAGACGTCTTCTTTGTTAAAAAGAAATGCTTCTGTGACATGTTCCAGGAAAATGGGCTTCACGCAACAAAATATTGTATGTTTAACATGAGTAATGGAAAAGCATCCTTATGCACAATTTGTGAGGTTAAGATTCATGTGATAGATGATTGCTACTTGAACTTGAAGAAACGACAAAACTATCATGCGATTTATCAAACGAATGTTGTTGCACATAACAATAATAATAATAATGAACAGAATGAGCAGAGCAACTAGAAATATGAAGGCCAGAGATATGAGCTTCGGTACGAAAACAATCGTGGTGGGCGATTTGTTGGTCGAGGTCGATTCACTAGAAGTCGGGACAACAAACCACAATGAATGATCCAGTGTTTTACATTTTACAACGAAGGTCACCGATATGCAGGCTGTCCATACAAAGATCGAAACGACCCAAAATTTTGTACTAGTTGTGGTGTGGGCGATCACTCCTTAGAGGATTGTCCCACCATGCTTGAAAAAATAAATAAAAAGAAAAATGTTAATGTCTTTTCATGTGTTCAAAAATATGATATAATTTGTACAAAGAATTTACAAGTAGTCACTAGCAGGGTATTTTTTAAGGATTCTAATATTATACTTAAGTGTAGTATTCTAGGTGATTCTTTTGGATTGAAAAAACATGTTTATAGATAGGTAGGCGAATACTAAATATGAAACATAAAATTAACATTGAAATGTGTAAATTTTGGTGAATAATATGATAAAAAAACATATTGTATGTAAATATAGGTGATATTAGAGACTAAAAAGCGAATTATTTTTTGAAAAAAAATTCAAAAATAGCCAATTGGAAAATTTTTGCCACTAAAAATTACCCTGGTCACTAGATAAGGAACACAAAATGGCAATGCTAATCCAAGAATAAGTAAAATCAAAATTAAGGATGATTACCCTAATCCCATAAATAAATAAAAATTATAAAAATTATACAATAATGAATCGAATATGTGTCAAGAATTCGCTAGACAAGAAGTAATCGATGATAGTCGACAGAATATATCGCAAGAACTACTTAAATTAATACATAATGATAAATTAGTAGCACAATTTATTGATATTCTATATAATATTAAAAACAAACCTAGGCAACCTAAATAAAAAATACAAGAGTGATGCTGACCCACTTGTCAACCTAGAAATAAAAGGATATCACGTTCGACAAGTTGTTCTTGATTTTGTATCCTAAATAAATATTATGACATGAGATACATGGGAGAAACTGGGAAGACCTAGACTGAATGAATTGGGCATATATCTAAAGTTAGTATACCAAGTACTTATCGAACCTATCGGGGTATGGAGAGATGTCAACACAACCATAGAAGGCATTACTACAAAATTCGACTTTTAAATTATAGACCCTAACAAAGGATCATGTTCTTTCTCAGCCTTAGTGGGTCGGCCATGGGGTTGGAAGATAAAATCCTCAATTTCATTGGATAAAGAATGGATAAAGCATAAAGGAAACATGTAGAAAGTATTTGTCCCTATTCATCTGTCACATGGTGAACCTTGGACCGAACCAATAGACGAAGAAGTCACATTCAAAAAATTTATAAAATACATAATAACGAAGACTATACTGAGCCAAATATTTATGGAGAACTTCACTTAGGAAATAAAGATTCAGTCAAGTATAATTCAGATGCAGAATTATACGATTGGGAGATAGAAAACTATGAAACTCAAGCAAGAGGATGTTGGACTATTCAGGCCATATCGAAAAAACCGACTCACCAATGCTTCTCTGTTTCCATCATTCCAAAAATATTCAAAAGGAAAATTAAGGATTACCCTTCTTTAGCACCAATTAAAACAGAAAATAAACAAACTCTTCGGTATAAAGAAAGGGAATCACCAGTTCTCCATATCGAACAAGTCTCAAAAAACTTAGGTGAGCACGACCGACTACAAATCCTGGTCGAAATGTTTACAGGGAAATTCGCTCAATGGTGGGATACCCATCAATCGAGACTACAAACGTGGAAAACAACTTCGACATACTTCGTCGAAATATTTGGCGGAAGGAAGCTAACTAAATAGAAAAAGATACCTGTCTTCACATAAGGGAAAGATCCTGAAAAACATATAAATATATGTGAAAGAGAATAGAGAAGACTTGGTTACAAATATGAACGTATATGGCCACACGTATTTCCATCCACATTGGACGATTTACCAAATAAATGGTATAAGATGGAAGAATCTCGAGGCAAAACATTCGTATGGAACAAACTCAAGGAAAAATTTACCGAGGACTTTAAATTCACACTAGAAGATGACAAACTAGTTGAAGAAACAAAACAAAAAAAATATTCATACAACTGCCTGTTAATCATACATTGACACAAAATTATAACTGACCGGAATCATCATGTAATAACATTCGGTCTAATACAATACCACATACGACAAGACTTCGAATAGAAAATGAGCATACACATTGGAAAATATTTCAGTGGAAACTTGATCATCCAGAAACGATAAAGCCAATTAGAACCATACTTAAGGTCGAATTGATCGACAAAGAAGATACCGGCTGGATGACAACACCAGACTTTTCAGCATCATTTTCTTAGTTCAAGGAGGGAATTCGACCAATCAATGAAAGCAAGGCACTGAATGGATGTACGCAAAGGTAAAAACCAAAGAAATTGACATATCCAATGAAAAATGACCAAAAATGGAAAGAATAGGTGACTACTAGTGTGAAGAACAAACAAAATAAATAGCTAATATACTAAAGGAATTCCAGGATGTCTTTGCCTGAGACTATAAATATCTTAAAGGGTTAATACAATAAATGGGTGAAATGAAAATAGATATCAAACGTGACACAAGACCTGTCAAGAAAATTCCTTACAAATTGGCTCATAAATATCAGGAAATAGTGAAAAATGATATTGACAATATGTTAGCAATAGGGATCGTTTATCCAATCGACCAATCATAATGGGAGAGCCCAATGGTCATTCAACCGAAAAAGCATGACGTGACAAAATTGAGAATTTGTGTCGATTTTTGGGAGATGAATAAAGTCACTTTAACAGATCCATTTCCAACACCATTTACAAATGATATCCTAAATGAAGTCGCAGGACATGAGTGCTACTCGTTTATAGATGGATTTTCAAGTTACAATCAAGTCCTAATTGCTAAAAAAGATCAAAAGAAGATGACATTCGTCTGTGAATTTGGTTCATTTGCTTACAGAGTTATGCCATTTGGGTTAAAGAATGCACCAACTGTATTATGAAGGATAGTGGTCAAAGTATTTCAAGAATACATTTATAAAACAATGGTTGTATACTTTGATGATTGGACAATGTACTCCATGTCGAAAGATCATTGCAAATGGTTACGATTAATGCTCGAATGATGTCGACAAATTTAGTTATCTCTCAATATAAATAAATGCATCTTTTTGACCCCTATATGAATTCTACTGGGACACATTGTATGCAAAGAAGGCATCAAAGTCGACTTTACAAAAATAAAAATTATCCTCGGCTTGAAACCTCTAGTGAATTAAAAATAGGTCAAAGTTTTATTAGGGCATAAGGGCTATTATAGAAAATTCATTCGTCACTATTCAGATATGACCTACCCCTTATAAGAACTATTTAAACAAGATCAGGAGTTCGAATGGACTGAAGAATGTGATGCATCCTTCGACTCTTTAAAAAGGAAACTAGTCGAAAAACCTATTCTCAGGTTTCCAATTTGGTGATTCAAATTTCATGTACACATTGATGCATCATGCATAGAAATAGGCACAATCTTAACATGGCCAGGGGATAGTGGGATGGATTACCCAATTGTGTATAGCAGCAAAAAATTAAATAAAGAAGAACACAATTATTCTACAACTAAAAGGGAAGCATTAGGAATGGTATTCGCACTACTGAAATATCGACATTACTTATTAGCTAACCCTTTTATATTTTACACTGATCATCAAGCGCTAAAATATCTAGTAAATAAACCTTTACACCATGGAAGAATATGTCGTTGGCTGTTACTATTTCAAGAATTCAAATTTGAAGTAGTATTCTAACCAGGAAAGCTAAATGTCGGACCTGACCACTTGTCACATATTGACACAGGGGAGGAACCTACAGGATTCAAAGACAATCTCCTAAACATGCACCTATTTTGAATAGAATTTGTACCAGCATAACTAGAAGAAATAGCTCAATTTTTAGAGATCGGTCAAGCACCTGAAGGTATGAGCACTAAAAAGAAACAAATTCTAGCAATGCAAGCTGCACCATTCAGTCTAATTAATGGATTCCTATATAAAATGGGATTGGATGAAGTAATCCCTTGATGCATGTTAGAACATGAAAGAGAAAACATAATGCATGAAGCACATTATGGCCCAGCTAGAGGACATTTTATGTCAGACACAACTACCAAAAATATCCAATAGTTGGGACTATGGTGGTTGACATTACACAAGGATTGTCAAAATTTTGTTATTAAATGTGATCGTTGTCAATGTTTGGGTCGACCTTTACCTAGTACTAAGATGCCCTTAATATCGGTAAATCCAAGCTTAACGTTCAAAATTTGGGCTATCAACTTTATAGGACCATTTCCAGTTCCAGGAAGAAGGAAAGTTGCATGCTACATCATAACAATAGTGGATTATATTACTAAATGGGAAGAGGCAGAACATGTCGTGACCTGTTCTAGTGAAGTAGCTTCGAAATTCATATATGAAAATATAATTACTAGATTTGGTTTTAAATTGACTCTAATCAGTGACCAATGATCACATTTCATTAACAAAACTATTGCATCATTGACAGATCAGTTCAAAATCGACCACAGACGAAGCAAAACCTATCATCCTCAGTCTGATGGGGCAATAGAAGAATTTAACAAAACCTTAACAAGAGGCTTAACGGAAATTTGCAACACTGATAAAGATGATTGGGATGAGAAAATTCCTTCTATACTATGGGAATATATATAACAGCATACAAGTTATCTACAGACCAAATAGCATTCAGACTAGTCTATGGCTAAGAAGCAGTCGTTCCCCTGCACTTCTGATAACAGACACTAGTAACAGCGGGCATATTACATATTAATGTCAAAAAAGAAAAAAATTACCAACTAATGCAACTAGCTAAGCTATAATAACACTGACTAATTGCTATACAACAATAGGAAATCCAAAAGCAACAACAAAAGCATGGCACAACCAAAATATGAAAACCAAAAACTTGTCGGTTGGAGATCTTGTGTTGTTATATAACAGTCGGGTAAAAGGAAAACCAAAGAAACTACACATAGAGTGGATGGGACCTTACATCGTTGAAGAAATCAATTCCAATGGATCAGTTCGAATGAGAACGTTACAAGGAACAATATTTCAGAAACTGGTTGATGGTGCATGACTAAAGCGATACTAAAACTAAGGAAAATTCTAATATATATATATATATATATATATATATATATATAATGNAAAAAACATATAAAAACATTAAAAAAACAAAAAGAAGCAATCCAATGATTAAAATGACAGGGAAATACTCTTAGGGAGGAAGTAACCACAATCGACATCACAACTATTGACATATCAACTACCGACCATACAACCAACAATTCCATCATCATGCACATCGACAAGATGATCAAATGGTCCAATCAAGCCATCATGACTATAGACAGAGGGAGTGCCAAAATTAGAACACATTAAAAGAGTTATAAATAGAGCGTCCTTTTCCATCAGATCCGCCATTAATACATCCATCGACATCGCCACCCGCACTACCTATAAATACCACATTAGACGATGAATTCATATCATTTTATGAAGAGCTTGAGAGACACAGTTATTAGACTGTTGAGAACAATATACCTATGCAAAAAATTGAACTTATTACTGACAAAATGGCACAAAAGAAAACCAGATCTGTGACCACTAAAGCAAAGTAGTTGTAGTCCGCTACGACCTCGTTGATAAAAAGATTAGAAAATATCAGTAAGGAAAAAGTCCAAGAAACTTCTTGGTCAAGATTATGGGAAGAACATAATAAATGGGCATATGTATACATGAAACTAACAAAAGAATCACATGAAGTAAGTGTCGGTACCATCATGAGCTATATCAGCGCACCTATTATGGGGAACTTCGATGGGACGAAAGAAATCATCACAAAATTCATCATTAGTTGATATCACAAAGGGAAGTTCTAATTTGATACACATGTGGAGATATCTGCTGAATTTATTTACAAACTTATAGGGCTATCCAACAAAGGAGAGCCTATTCCTGTCGGGTCAAATCCTGAGTAGGTTGAAAAACTAACAGGTACAAAAATTGGAGAGAACTCTAAGGGATGATGGTCAGTCAAATCAAGGCCACAACACCCAATATGGTTTCCAAATTTTTTTCTATAGGTCTAACCGTTACAGGGAAAGGGTGCGATTTGAGGCTCAACATGTTGGAAGTTGTCGATTTTATAGTGGAATTTGGGAAAACCTACTATTGGGATCAATATGTATCTGCCATGATAAAAAAATCTTTGAAAAATGTCAGGAAACAAGTGCAGCGATCAATTTCCCTTCACTGATCATATGGATTTCTATGTTCCACTTATGTCCTGTCTAAGACAAATAGTTCTTAGAACTGAAAATATTCCATATGTGGCACTTCAAACCATTTTCAATGGCTGGGAACTCACAGGAACTTGAAGCATCCAAAGTCCTACTAGACAACTAGTTTCAAAACCTAAAGATCCTAACAGCCAGATGGAGGGTGCCTCAAAACATCTGAATATGTCTTCCATAGACAACACACTTTTAGTTGGAGCTCGACCATACTACATTCTTGTACATGTAAGGTGATGTAGCAAAATCTAAACACCTTGACTACAACCCAACAATTGAGGATATTTTTAAAGAGTTGGCTCGACAATCCAACACTAATATGTCCATACCGACAATTGTGAAGAATACCAGCCAACCAATTGTGGAACCTCTGACTGACTAAGATAAAGAGGAAGATTATGAAGTACACCTTCATATCAGTAATTTCTCTTTAGAGGACACTCCATCAGAAGAGAAAAATAATCTTCATATTGTAAACGTACCACATCCACAAAAATTCCTTGTACTAACCAAACAATAGGAGGAGGAGTGTGAACAGATAGATGAAGAAACACAGTATGATAAACTGAGTATGCTCTGATGAAGTAGAATCTCTGACAAATAGCTTAGGAAATATCCCAATATTGGAAGAAGAACAATAGTCCAGCAAAAGGTGTTAGATTTTTATCATTTAAGCAATATGATCTTAGGATATTATCTGAGAGAATAAGATGCACAAAAATAATCACAAGAGACAAGAGACAGAAATAATTTTCCTCAGGGAAACCATAAAGGAGAAAACCCCGCAACTTCCTCAGAGATAGAATGAGCACCAATGACAACAGTAAAACCCAAAGGCAGAAAATATGATCTCCAACAGCTGATATCTCTTTCACTTGTGTGAGATCTTCCTCTCTCACTCATGCACCCTATTTAAGTGAGTGTGTGTGTCAAACATAGAGTACCACTCTCTATTTATACTCGTTTCCAACTTTTACAATTACTTACCAGGGTCGACATCTCTAGGAGAGTCTAATAGCCCTAGTGCCCCTCAACTATGGGGAATTTTCCCTCCAATCAACAAGGAGGGTTAACCTTAACTCAATTGTGGGGACTATTGCCCCAACTTACAACAGAGGGTTAACCTCAATGAATTTACATGACTTTATTATATTAATGACTCTCTCGATAAGAATATCGGGGTATAATGAAATACAAATTATTCTCCTGATAGGAACATCAGGGTACAATATAAGATATACAAGTGAATACATTCCAAATTTACAAATACATCAAAAAAAGGGAAGGGAAAGCACAAACTCATTCTTCAAGGAGAGTCAGATGATGAAGAAGAGCTACTTGTCAGAACTATTGACATCTTAGAGGATGCCACCATGAAAAAAATATTTGTTGATAAGAATTTCAAACGCTTTGCAGAAGTAGAATAAAAGAAGCCAAATATAAAAGGGTAAGAGTCGATACCCCCCCTAAAGTCAACCTTATTGATTTAACTTCCACTCCTCCGCCCCCATCTCCAACCAGAATAGTGCAAGAAGAGATACCAAACCCAACCGTTGTTTCATCAAATCCCTATAAAGATACAATACCTGAAACTCTCAAAGAGAAATTCTATAAAGATGTTGACCTACAATAATTTATCAACAACCTCCCCAACCTTTTCCGCAATTCCCAACAAATAAATACCACACACTCACTCACCGAATGAAGATCTGCACGGCAACTTCTCACCCATTAAAATGACCAAGATTCCCCAGAACTGAAATTTGTGGGAACCATTAAATCCTCATTCATACAAAACCCCAAAAAATCATCACATGTTGTTGCAACTCAAATTTCATCATTTACACCAGCTACCATAAACCCTCGGCCTTCGATTAAGGAAGCAGACGAAGGATCAATTGACCTAGATGCAAATGATCAAGTGCAAACACTATCAATAGATCAATAAATAGACAACCTTCTTGAGTCTGTCGAAACCAACGACCCTATCGACTTACAACCTAAATTCAAAAATCTTATGCTGACAAGTGACCTTTCGACCAGCCCATCAACCCTAGAACATCCACCATCAACCTCAGCTCCACCTCCATACTCAGATCTACTATCTACACCACTGAAAGATGCACAACCAACCACATACCTTAGCCCTGAGATATAATCAGTAAACCCCAATGCAACACAAAATAAGCTGATAGAAGAACAACTAATAGAGGAACAACAGACAAAACAGAAGCAATCCAAGACACTACTAGTAGGAGCAAAGGTTGCACATCATTCCCGTCATAAAAGAAAAAGAAAAGAAAAAAAGAGGAAAGCACATGAGCAGCATCTGACACAATCAGCATTACAACATGTACCGACATTTATCCATCTACATTAACTAGGCTCAACTACTTTAGTCAGAACACCAAAAATTAGGGATGGAGAAGTGGATCAACTGTTGGAAGCCCTCAATAAAGAAGCAAGGATAATAAAAGAAATAAAATAAGAGAAAATTGAGAAACTTAAAACAAAACAAATAGAATTTTTGAGAAAATGCATAAATTTAACACAAACAGTTTTACCAGGAGCAACAGAAACCAACACCGACAAAACACTAGAAATATCTTATCAATTGTTTGAAAGTGTTGTTTCCAACCTTTAGACTCAACTAGAGACAAAGAATGAGGAACAAAGAGAAGAAACTTTTATCCTACTAAAACAACAATTTACAACATTTTCCAAAGCATATGAGGTATTAAAAGAACATTTTGAGGAGTCCACTACAGCTGAAGAAGTATTGAGAAATTGGTACACATATTATACCCAAATTTTCCAACAACTTCAAGAGACTCGTGAGCATATCAAAACACTAGAGAATCAACAAGGACTACCAGAAGCAATGAAGAATATAGTACAAGATCATATAGTAATGGAAACAACAAAGCTAGAGAAATTAGAAAAATAGAGACATCAGTGGATAAATCAAGAAAAACCTAGCCTCGACACACTTGATAATATTTCTCCACACATGAAAAGATTACTTGACATAGCAGAAGAGAAGGCAGAATTTTTGGGCTCCGACATGGTTAATATTATAGACCTATCAATCCAGGAAATGATGTTGACCTTGTCAAGCATCACAACATTAACTATCCATATTCAGAAAGCACTATGCAATTGGACTTAATTTCAGCATCAACTAGTAGTGATAGAAGAAGCCATTGTGGATATATGATTCCAGAAATGACCATCTATTCGATAGCACAGTCCATGATAAAAATAAATTGTAAAAACTACTTCAGAAAGTCCATTTTGTACCTCCCATGTTTCTTCAAGATGAAGAAATATTTTGTTCCTGGGGGAGATGTTGGAGGAGCTAGTCGGTTAAGCCGACTAGACTAGTTAGTTGAATAAATAGAGATTAGGTCGGCCTTCATAGGTCATGTCGGTTTACTAAACTGACAAGTAGTTATTTGTAATTGTTTTCTAATCAAATATATAGGTTGTTGAGCCAGATACGAACTCAGTTCGGTTTTTTATGTTTGTATGAACCCAAATATGTATTGTGTAATATAAGTTGTTATTCAACTTACTATTCTTGCCTCGTGTCTATTATGATTATGTGATTCTTTGTGTGTATTATTGGTAACTTAGTGATCTGACTGCCTACAACATGAATGCATTCAAAGAGATGATTCTAAGTGTAGGAGTATTTAGTTGCAAGTTTGTTTTAGATTTCTCTAATTCTTCTCTTGTTTTATCTAGTTTACTTTGGCATTTGATTCACTTTGTATTTGATTTGTTTTTATAATAAGTTTATCCAACAACTATAGGAATAATCCAAAGGAATCTCAAGGTCTAACTCATGATATAAGAGCTCACAGTAATGGTATCAACCTAAGGTATTAATTTATTTCATGCCAATTGAATTCAATTTATGGTTTGTTTTTTTGTTGTTGCATTGAAGTAAGTGTATCACCATTTAGATTAACCTAGGTAAGGCTCTAGTACTGCACATATTGTGCTTTCACCTTTAAATAAACGATTCCCTAGATGACAATTTAATGTTGAATATTTATTAACACATATTTTTACCGACATGTTTGGCGTTGTTGCCGGGGAGGTTCTAAAACAACTAGAGCATATTTACTTTCACTAGTTGTATGTTTTATGTGTGATTTAGTTACAGAGACAACTTGGGGGAGGATATAAGACGATAATATGAGAGGTACGAACATGTGCTCCCAATTTGGTGGGTTTCTCTGAAGCTTCATTGATTTCTTTTTATTCACGAAGCGTGGTTGTTTTCAGTGCAAAGTGTTCTTAAAAGTTTGATTCATGAAAGTTTGTATACTTTCTTGCAAGTGTGTTTATTTTCTACAAATTTGTTTATTTACATGCAAGTTTGTTTCTTTTTATGCAAAGTGTGCTGTGATTTTCAATTTTGCAAATAGTTTCTATTGTTTCTTTTGGTTGGTTAAAATTTATTTGAGTCCAGTGCTGGGGGACTCAGCCTAGAGTTGTGTGACCATTCTGTTGAATGAAGACATCTGGTTAGGGACCAAGATGTGGAACTAGTCCAGCACTGGGCGACTCAACCTAGAACTGAGTGGCCATTCTTTAAATGGAGGCAACTGGTCAGTTAATAGGAAGATGACCCAGTCTAGCACTGGGGGACTTAGCTTAAGGCTGAGGGCCATTATTCAGGAGAATGGAGGCGCTTGGTCTGTTACCAAGTATTTGACCTTGGGTCAAATTATGCAGCTTATGGCTGATGCACCTGGTCTGTTACGAGGATATAACTATAAGACACAGACCGAGTCTGGGCATGTGAGACACTTTGACCCTTGATCTATGGGCTTTGTGATCTCTCCAAGTCTTAGCTACCCTTGGTTAAGACACCTAGTACTCAATCTTGGTGTCACATAGAGTGTGAGATAAAAGCATTAGTAATTCTCTCTGTTTATGATGACATACTTTGAGTGGGGATGAAGGACCACCTTGACCACTTGTTTTGACCACAGGGATTTGAGTGGGCATGAATGAACCATAGGGACCCTTGAGACAACTTGTTATGACAACAAAAATACTTGGAGGACCATTTAACCCTAGCCTTGGTCTATGAGACCATCAAGAGAAGGACCAAGTGGCACAAGTCAAAACACCAAAAAGACCTTTGTACCACAAAATATTAAAGTCAAAGGGTCAAAGATGAAAAAGAAGTTAAACCCTAATGTCAAATCCTAATTATGTGGAACTAACTTAAATGTTGATGGACCATAAATAAAGTACATTTGCAATTCAGCTCATAGACACAACACTTCAACACTTGACTGCTCCTCTACTCGCTGCTTGAGGTTAATATAGATACTTTTGGTGGCTGGTGTTGTTTTTCTTCAACAGTGGAAACATTTATGCTTTCTTGGTTTCTCTTGTCACACTACAGTCACTATGGTGGTTACCGTTATATGTAGTAGCTGTAATAACCCTCGATGGTGGTCTAGGGCTACAACAGGTCTCAGTGTGAAGCCTGTTGGCGGTCAACAAGCTCATGACAACACTAAAACTCTTTCCTTCTTCTCGTTGGTACATTTCATGTGACCCTAACCAAACTAGGGTATGTTGCAACACCCTTGAGCCCTGCTAGGGCTGATCTACTGTGCAACCTAGCTCTTGTTGGGGATTCTACAGCTCACGGGTGAAAGTTGTAAACTGATTGGAATGATTGGTATCTTTTCTAATTGAATTGCTATGAATTTTGGGGCTAATTGAATTGAATTACTTTCATTGTTCTGCTGATGTTTTACAAATTAATTTACAGCAGTCCTAAAGGAGGAACCTTCTTGAAAAAGGTGAGTTTCATACTTGCATTAATTGCTTGATGCAAATGAAATTTTCAACATTAAGGTTTTTAAGACTTTTTTTAATAAGGAAAACCTCATAGAGAAACCCAAGGGATACTTATGCATTTGTGGATTGCATTCCTAATAAACCCATCGGCATAGGCTAGTGCACTTGACCCCGCGGATTCAAACTGGCATCTAGTGGCACCGAACTAGCCAAATGCCCAACAACATTGGCAACAATCGGTTCAGCTAACCCTTGGGATAGCTTTCTTAAGCATCTTGTCATGAGAAATTTCTAATTTCTTTTCCCATGGCCTAGTAGCAACAATAATATTTTGCACTATTTGTTTTGATGTCAGATCAAATAATATAATCATACTTCTAGGAAAATATGAAATGCTAAAAAAATCTATTATAATCTATTGTACTACCTTGTACTACATTGCACTTTAGCACCTTGAAGGGCAGTCCCAGACATGGGGAGAAAGACAGATCTCTATTATAAACACCCGAAAGGAGATTTCGACGAGTTTGTAGATATAATAAACTATAGTCTCAATTGAAACTAGATATACACAGTGATTTGCAAGAAGCTATATTTGCCAAGTTCATATTAGCAACAACTCTGTTTACCATGTTTAACAACGGTTCAAAAGAAGAACCGTTGATGTCATTGGTTAAGTGATCTAGCAGAGTACTACCTTTTGGAATAATTGCACTCAGTAATTTTTTCCTACTTTTCCTACTTTTTTTTCTCTGAACTAAAACTAGCCTGCAGAAAGTAGATAGCTCTTTTAAGTAGGGTGTCACTAAAATACGATGAAAAATATTCTGCAGTCTCATGTCTCCTTTCATCACACTGTACAATGTCAAAGATTTGGCAGTAGGCATACTCATCCCAGACTAGTTCATCAACAAAATCACCAAGTCTGGTGTACACTCTCTGCATTTTTGATACAAAATTTTCCCAAGAGTGATCATAATCCACCAAAAAACCTAAGTCTTGAGTTGATAGCCATCCTTGTTTCCATATTGAAGTGGTAATAGGGTTCCCAAATTGATTCAACGTGAATTTACCAATACCTTGAAAGCACTAAATTAACTCTTCTAGAACAAAAACAACATTATTACAGGCCATTGTAGCATATACCCCTATCCTTACATGTGATCCATTGCCAATCTTCTAGGCCATAAAGATCCCAATTAGAGGAAATTCCAGTGTCATGGATTTTCAATGGTTTGACATTATGAGGAAGAGCCTCTTATACCTGTTGTAGAAGAACTGATTCCAAATTTGCAATATGAGTTATAAAACAGTCCACCAATACCTAGGAAGTCCAAATCCAGTCAACAACAAACACCACCAACATTTGGGGATAAACAGGGCTAAGTGCTCTTAATTAAATTCCATTTTCCATCATCATCATAGTGTGTGACTGTGTGGAAAAGAAGAAGAATAGTGAATGTGTGGAAAAGAAGAATAGTGAATGTGTGAATGAAGTCATGCCCGGCCCACAAGGGCTCCAAAACAGTCACGGTGTGCTAGGAAGACGCCAACACATTCATGCCCAGCTGGAGAGGAGGAAAAAAAAATAGAGAGAAGGAAAACACAGTCACAGCTTGGACCATAGAAATATATAAGCAACAGGAAGTTAGCAACCCAAACGATCAACTCAAGGCAGCAGTAACTCTAGGTGTCAATCACAAACCAACAAGGATCAGATTTGAACTTCATTCATGTCAAGAACTCCCAGAAATGGAGAAGTGAACTTAATTTATAATCTTTAAAAGCCTTCTAGAAACGTCACTTAGACAATAAATGGACAATCTAGGTGTATTTTAGGCCTTAATCAATATTTGTAGCCTCATTTCTCCATATGTTGGGTACCTAAGTAAAGAAAAGCAATAAAACCCTAAAATTTACAAATCTGGGTAGTTCCTTTGGGATTATATCAGTCCTCTTATCATCCAAACAACAACATTTGAAGGCCACTTGGTAGACCTGAAGGAGTGTGCCAAACAACCACCCTTCCTAAGGAAATTCAATTCAAAATACTATCAAACCTCTTACAAAATGCAGTGAACAAGTGTGAAATTGGCTACCAAGAAAGTGATAATCCTCATTACCAAAGTTGTAGACACTTAAAGTTATAGTACATCAGATAAAACTACAAGTCTTGAGAAGATATAAAGCCATTGCAGAAGACCTTTATTTTCCACCAGTGAATCATATATACCATTGACAATAGAAGTCACTGACATAAAGTCTCCAATAAAATCTGCATCTGGCATGAAAGGGACATGAGTGTGAAATATTGAAGTAGAAGAGCAAAGAGTACTCAAGAAAAACTAATCCCTTTCGTTTAGAAATTTAGTTCTCTTATAGGTGCCATGCAAGGTTACTTCAACACCCTAAAAGCGTGATAAACTTGTCTACAAGATAATGCCCAACTTTGGAAGGGGGTGTCTAGATGTCCTCCTTTCTATGAAATGTTTCCCTAGGTGACCCCCAAAATCCATGGGCATGGGAAACACAAGGGGATTTCCCTTGACCCTACAAGACATGTCCCCGTGGAGCATTGAGTTTTTGTTGTAAAACTAGAAGTGTTCCATTTTCATTGTTAGATTAGGTTATATTTTAGCAGTGAGTTAACTACTATTCCAGATTTAGAAGTATAAGTTTACACTTTGATTTTGTTATTTTTGGATGATCGAGTTTCTAGACTTAGCAGTTTGCTTGTTCAGAATTAGATTAGGGTTTTAATTTTTTAGTTTGGGTTCCCAAAGAGGTGTGCTAATTTGTATTTTTCTCCTATCCTTTTACATATATATGAGAAAATCAAAGCTGTTAGTGATTGATCATCTTCAGTTTTGTTTTCTAACAACAACATAATTTGAAATAAAAATGCTGCAACTGAACTGTATAGCTAAGTAATACAAAAGTAGTAAATATTCTCAAAGTGGAAACTAGATATTCCAAAACCCATAAGGCTAACAAGCCCAATCAATGGTTTTGGAATTAGTGAAGGGTACATTTTTACTATGGAAATGACAAATGAGTTCAACAACAACACCACCAACATTTGGGGATAAAGAGGGCTTAGTGCTCTTAATTAAATTCCATTTTCCATCATCATCATAGTGTGTGACTGTGTGGAAAATAAGAAGAATAGTGAATGTGTGGAAAATAAGAAGAGTGAATGTGTGAATGAAGTCATGCCCAACCCACAAGGGCTCCAAAACAGTCACGGTGTACTAGGAAGAGGCCAACACATTCATGTCCAGCTGAAGAGGAGGAAAAAACAATAGAGAGAAGGAAAACACAGTCACAGCCTGGACCATAGAAATATATAAGCAATAGGAAGTTAGCAACCCAAACGATCAAATCAAGGAAGCAGTAACTCTAGGTGTCAATCACAAACCAACAAGGATCAGATTTGAACTTCATTCATGTCAAGAACTCCCTAGAAATGGAGAAGTGAACTTAATTTATAATCTTTAAAAGCCTTCTAGAAACGTCACTTAGACAATAAATGGACAATATAGGTGTATTTTAGGCCTTAATCAATATTTGTAGCCTCATTTCTCCATATGTTGGGTACCTAAGTAAAGAAAATCAATAGAAACCCATCATCAGCTGAGGGTTTCTGTTTCTGTTTTGTGTTTTCTAGTGCATAGTAGTGTTTTGAAGTCTGGATCAAATAGAAATAGAAACAGAAGTTGCGTTTTCACTCTCCAAGGCCACCCTAAAAAATGGGTTTTCTTTATTATGGTTGTTGCCTTCAAAAATAGTACTCTCTCTATCCCTACCAATATAGACAAACCCAATAGGCACTTTTTTTATCATGGAGTTTGATTTTTAAAAATAGTATTCTCTCTGTTCCTATCAATGGAGACAAACTGAACATAAACCAATGGAAGATCATCATCATCATCCACTGTAGGAGTGCATACCTCTAAAGGGTACCTAATCATAGAGTTTCAAACTGTTACTTGAAACACAGTCTTCTCTCTATTATTAATTGGACGTCAACAGAGACTAGTTCCTATCATACATCAATGGATCAAGATCATCACTCATCATCATTTAGTAGTTTTGTTGGATATGGATAGGTGGATCTCCATGGATGCCTAGTTAGCAGAGCTCATACTAGACGATGGAAAGCATCACTTTTTATCATTGGTATGAATTCAATTCAATTCAACTCAACTTACACATTCAATTATCTTTGTATTTATAGCATCTGGTGTGTTTGGTGAACACATTTTATCACCTTTTCATAGGAGTGGAGATAGCAGAGAGGTTATCCTATGCAGGCATTCTTTCAAACTTGGTGACTTACCTCATAGCTGTTCTCCACAAGAGTATTGGTGTTGCTGCAAAGAATGTGAATGTCTGGACAGGAGTGTCCATGCTTCCTTTCATTAGAGCTTTTATTGCAGATTCATATGTGGGTCGATATTGGACTATTGTCAGGTCTTCTGTCATCTATTTGCTGGTTAGTATCTTCTTCTTTTTTTTCAGAACAAGACACACACCCTAAAGCACCTAATTTACTTAGTAGAGATTAGGTGCCTAGTTTTAGAGGTAACTAGTTCATCCAAACAACTTAACATTTGCACCCAGCCTTATCTCTTTAAAATGTATGCCATACATCTATGGGATTTCATAGCACAGTGAGAATGTAACACTAGTGAACAGGTTAACATTCATGAACAGTAAACCTCATATTGATGGCACATGATTTACTTGATTGTTTGAGGATTGACTACGTCTGGACCAACTCAATAAAGCCATCATGGAGCTTACTTTCAAAGAATCAACCTTGAAGATAAAACCCTTTGTCAGAATCAGGGTTGATGATGACTTGTCTAGGCTAAATTTCAGACATCCCTTTGGATTTTCTAAAGTTTCCAACATTAAGAAATGGATAATCCTGTATCTGTATAATTACTGGATATTGAAAAGAATATCAGCTTACTCCAAGTTTGGGTGAATCCATGCTTATAATTAAATGGAAGGACAGTGAACAAAACATACATTTTTCACTTACACCACTGACACTATATGTAGGAAATTGCTGATCACATTGCTGATCTCTCTTTTACTCATGTCTACTATGAACTGAACTTCAATGTGATAAAAGATCTATAATTGAAAAATGAAGAACTTTAGCTCTTGGATTCCCAGGATGAACTTCATTGGGAGTACAATCTGATTCTTTATCCACTCATACTACATTTCTCTGATTCTTTATCCATTCATACTACATTT
>LPNX010952207.1:37469-51793 GCA_001517045.1 Pseudotsuga menziesii
CAATTCAAAAATGAAGACCTTTAGCTCTTGGAATCCCAGGATGAACTTCATTGAGAGTACAATCTAATTCTTTATCCATTCGTACTACATTTTAGAAGACACACTAAAAAGAGGAATGCTATAATCATTATTCCTCATTGCTGATGTCATGGATTGTATATATATTTTGATAATACTTAATGTAGAGGATAGATAGAACATTTGAATATAAATGGGATCCTTCCTATCAGAGCTATGGCTGAGTAAATATAGGAAGGCCACATTGAAATACGGAGAGTATGTAAAAGCTACAAATTTTTGTAAACAAGATTTGTTTTCCATAAAAATAATTACTCAATCAATGAATTCATTCAAAATTTGATAGATAATGTAAGGTTTCTTATGTATTTGGGTGAATTGAACCCTCGTTTATTTGAAAATGGTTGTTCTTTGTCTGCTTTTACTTCGTGCATAGAACCCTAATAACAAACATTTCATGAAATGGATTGTTAAAGGGATTAATTTTTGTCACTTTATCAGCCTCTTTGAGGAGTTTCAAGCCCCCTCCATGCGACAGTGTCTCAAAATATTTCCCCAAAGCTTCACCATTCAAGATTAGAGTTTTCTTCTTTTCTTCTTTTCACAAAACAGGGCAGCACAATGGATAGAAAGATTGGAACACACCTAGTGTGCCCCTAGTTGAGTCTGCATGAAGATAGGTGGATGGCACTTTCTTCTATTTTAAAATGTCCTCCAAATTTAACTTAGTTCAATTTTTTGACCTCCTCCTTTTTCAAACTCTATTGGCTATTAAAAAAGGGTGCAAGCAAAGGAGACAATGATTAGTGTCTTTATCCTTGCATCTTCAGGCCTATATTTTTTAGCAAGCATTTGATGTTATTGTATTGGTTGAATTTCACACACTCATTATCATAGTTGAATGTTGAGTGGTGTGAGACAATTGTAAGTCATAGCATGATTCTTCCAACTTGCTTGGAACGTTGTTCTCTCTACAGCTCCATGGAATCAAGATCTAATCAACATATTTTACTGACCAATATGAGCATACATGTAAGAATTCTATGTATCTTAGCTGAGCTTAGTATCTTTGTATTTACAAGTTTTATTTACACTTCACTCCATAATTATAAAGATAAGACACTGATCATCGTTTAAAACTAGTTGATTCATAAGTGTTTTAAGCCAAAAATACTAGAATATCATTTATTGTTTTCAAAGTAAGTTGTATATTTGTCAAGGGTGTACTTTATATCAGCAGTAAAACATTAATTTAGAATGTTTAGTTTCATTTTTGGTCAATTTAGATCACTGTTCTGCAACTTTTGTAGCACAAATAGGAGGGGCTATTACATATTATAAAAATTCTAGCTTGTTTTGCATGTATATCATAAACTGAAGTTAATGCATGTTGATTTGAAGAAGTTGCAGATTGTTAGGTTTTTTATAGCAAATCAGCAAGCCTTTGTTGCAAATTTGAGGTGTTACATTCCCCCAAGAATTCATTTTTGAAGAATCAATTCATTTGAATATACCCATATTGAATTGGGATGCACCAATTTAAAATTGATAGGAAGTTAAATCAGTGACTTGGCCCTACTTCCTTAAGTTATTTGGACTCCGTTGGATTCTTTCAAGAAATGTATTTTTGATTTCCAAGTGATAACTAGGAGTAAACTCCTAATCATTACATATTTATATGAGCATGGAATAAAAGAACCTAGTTATACAAGTGTAAGAGAATCCAAGGGAAGTATTACACCGACACAATTGACAACTAGCATGTGGGGTTTCTCCTTTCTCAGGTATTTGATCTTTCTTCTTCATACTTGTAGCGTTGTTCCTTTCCTATGAAAATATCTACTAAACAGAGCTATCCTTTGAGCTGCCTCAAACCCACTCAAAGTGTTGCATGATCCTTTTGAACTTTTCTTCCTTTCTTCCATCAACTGCTTTGACCACGCTTCAACATTGGCCTCCCTTACAACCTTCACATTTTCAGCCAGGTGGACACAAACATATATATGACCTCTGTCTGTGAACTGTAAAAGCAAAAAATAGTAAACTAAGTTAGCTAACAGGAAATGGCAATGATTCCCTACAATTGAAATCTTGTGGGTCCAACATTTACTTTTTAATGTACATAATGTATTTTAAAATATTAGCACAAGTACTCTAGTGAAAAGCAAGGACAAGTGGGGATGGAAAACGAACTTTCACAGAATTTCCAACAAGATTTGCAATGGTTTGTCGAAATCGCCCAGGGTCCCCAACAACAATATTTGGTACCTGATCTGAGACAAATACTGCAAGCTTCTCTCCACCAAAGAAAGGCAGGTGCACATACACATCCATTATTCAACTGGTTAGAAAATGTCAAAGGTACAAAATAAAAACTAGTATTGTACAGGAAATACACAAAATTGGGGAGTGGATTCAAATAGAAAATGGGCAGTGTGATAGGCACATAAAGTCTTGTAATACTGCAATTGGTACATACCTCAATGCCCTTGCCTCTAGTCTTCCCAGAAAATAAAGAAAGAACATAATCCAAAATGGATCGCAAATCAAAGGGAACTTCCTCAAGCTCTAGCTTGCCTGACTCAATCTTGGCCTGATCAAGAACTTCATTTATTAGAGTTATGAGGGATTTCCCTCTAGCTTTAGCAGTTTGGGCATAGTCCTGTTGAGTTGCATCAAGATCGGTGTCCATAAGCATCTGCAGCATTCCTGAAATACTATCGTGGAAATATGTTAGCATCATGCCCTAAATGTTGTAAAAGAATATTGGAGATAACTCCATAGACTATCCAGTAATGACCTTATTATTGAATATTGTAACTTCAAAGGATATTCTAAATGTATTTTACTGATGTAACCCAAGGGAGATGTTATTATCCCTCTGGCGGGGTGTTACTATTGTAATTGGTCATCATAGAGTCATGAGGTAAAGACTCCATTGTAAGTCGGGTCAATAGTACCCTGATGAATATAATATAATATTGTACCGAGTCTTCCTAAGTGAAGTCAACCCACTTAGTTGAGCGGGGCTGACTTGTTAGGTTAAAAGTCAAGTGAAGAAAAGAGTATAAATAGAGGAGACGTGTTCCTCATTTGAACACACACTCAGTTGTGTATAATGCATAGGAGAGAGAGATATATATATGTGTTGGAGGGAGGCACACCTATCTGGGGTCTTGTTTTGTACTTTTTTATACATCTTATACAGAGGAAGTTTTGTTGGGTTTTCTTACTCTTGCGGGTTTTCTAGGATAAATCTTTGTGTTCTTTTGTGTGGTTGCACTTGTCTATCTTTTAGCGATCCTTTTGCTTATGTTTATGCTGTTATGATGGTAAATGTTATAAGATCTTATATAACCATTAAAAACTTAACATGGTATCATAACTACCCTGAAATAAGTCTTTGTGCAGCCAAAATAGTGCTACAACTACAACTATTGAAAATTAGGGTTTCAGGCTTGAAAACCCTAAAAGACTAAAAACTAGTAATTTGGGGACTTTCATTATATCTAGATATTGGAGAAGGATAATGAGCCTACACTTTTATAGACTGAATATAAATTTTTGATGTACCTTGTGTAAAGGTTTCAACCTAAGATTCACTATAATCTAGGATATATGATTCCTCAAAATCAGGGTTCTAGCCTCTCCCAAGATTCAACCTTAAACATGTTACCTAAGGAGAATTGCTATATCTTTGGCTACGAAAGTCCAAATGAAATTTTGCAAGATGTTCCAAATATGGAACGTACTGTACTTTATGTGGTAAAAGTTTAAGACCTCGAAGGTGAAACAGTGACACGTCGCAATCCGTACAATTTTGATATGATGAACAGTCTTGAAATAAGTCACCTTGGGAAACTTTGCATAAGTCCCAATTGGTGAAACCCATTTTGCTCTAACCTGCGGGGTTGGAAATAGGACATACGGGGCTACCTCCATGAGAAATTTCAAACACACAGAGGCATCAATTTTGGAGATACCAATCAAAAAATTATGTAGAAGAAATTGAAGAAAAGTAGGGCATCAGATATTTTATAGTTTTTGTCATAGTTTTGGGGAAATGAGTATGTTGCTCAGCTCGCCTTGAGGAGGCACATATTTCTATCCAATCAGATATGAAATGTACCTAATTTGAAAAAAATTAGGGTTCCTCTATCAAACCCTAGGTCCACCGGAAGCAACATTCTAGAAAAGCTTTCAAGCAAGCATCAGATTGAAGTAATCTCATTGGTCAAAGGAGGAGTTGCAGATCTTGAAGGAGATTAAGACAAAGCATAATAATAAGCCTTCCAAAAAGACAAAGATAAGTATTTGAATTTTCTTTTCTATATATGTTGTGTATTATGCATGACATAATGTTTGCATTAATGACAATATACTACTAATATGCATGTTATGGGTAAGTAGCCCATGGTGCTATACAACTCTTCATTGCTACTTATCTAGAATGAAACCTCTTTGCTGACATATTGGATTGGTGTACAATCTCAATGATGTTATGGTAGAGATGGAAGTCATTTGAAAAGTTTCTTTGAGATATGGATGAATGTTGTATTGGCTAAAATAGTTGCATGATGCATAAGAATTTGTCTTTATGCATATGTCCTATGAAATGGTTCTAACCATGCAACTGAGGCATTTGACTTGTAGGAAAGGTCGTGTGCAACTGCCTACAAGAAAAGGAGGACGGGACTTGTTTCGAAGAACAAGTGATGACAATTCAAAATTCACTCCAATAAAACATGAACCTGAAGCACCCAGGGTCAGAGACACCATGACAGAAGAAATAGCTCCAGAAGAATATAAGAGAGCGGTAGATCCACCTCAAGAGATGAAGAAAAGTATGGCGAGACTTCCAAACCAAATATATGGTTTCGAGACTTGAAGGGATGTCTGTACTGTCTTCCATATGGATCTACAAGAACAAGTATACAAAGCGAGGTTCATGGTTTTTCTTAGAAAGAATAGACTATGGCATGACATATTCTATTGACCAGACACACTTCTCCAGTAGAAGTATATATCGAGCAAAGAACCATCTGTACATAATAGGATTTGTACGAGCTCAAAAAACACCCATAGATAAGCACATCCATGATCTTGAAAGACCACCTAGAGTGATGAATATCTTAACCTTTGCTACAAGGTTGAAGATGGAACCTATAGAAGATAACAAGCTCATAGATGGGTGCAAGATGAACTTTTCAAAAAAGTTCAAGATAAAAGGATCTTGGTATCTAGTAACCTGAGATGGATACATAGTAGAAGAATGATACTTGTCACTCCAGTACAAAATGCAGGAGGATGATGCTTCGCTTCAAGGGGAGTGACTACAGAAGATCTCTGAGTTGGACATGGTACGACAGGATGGACAACTTTCATATGGACTAAGGCTTTACCAAGAGTAAAGTGGGTTACAACCTTCAAGGTTGAATGCGGAAGACTGGGATATGTCGATGACCCGACATTGTGAACTCATGGTAGAAGCAATGATGGAAGAGTACCAGTCATGATTGGGATACAGTACCCAAACCAGAAACCAAGAGTGTCGTATCTTCCAAGTAGATCTACAAGATAAAACATGTTGCTGATGGAAGAGAAGATTTGTGGCCAAATAATTCTTTTAGAGAAAAATAGTTGATTATGCTAAATGAAAAACTACATTTTGAAAGCTAACACATATTAGATTTCACTTACCTTACAATGAATTAAGGTTGAAAGCTAACTCCAGTTAGATTTTCATCACGGTGCAATGTGACAATGTGGTTGTGTTAGATGAAAAACTAATTTATGAAAGCTAACACACATTAGCTTTCACTCATCATGCCATGTTTTTAAAAAGAAAGCTAACTCTAGCTAGATTTTCACAATGGTGTAATGAGCTAACACACAAGCTTTTGCTCATAGTGCCATGTTAGAAGGAAAGCTAACTCGAGTTAGATTTCCATCATGGTGTAAAGTATTTGATGACAATGTGGCAGTGCTAGATGGAAAACTACATTATCAAAAGCTAACACACATTAATTTTTATTCACCATGCAATGTTTTAAGAATGAAAGCTAACTCCAGCTAGATTTCCATCATGGTGCATTGTGATTGATGACAATGTGGCCGTGCTAGATGGAAAACTACACTATGAAAACTTACACACATTAGATTTTACTCACCGTGTCATGATTTAAGAATGAAAGCTAACTTCAGCTAGATTTCTAACACAACACAATATGATTGATGACAATGTGGCTGTGTTACATGGAAAACTACCTTATGAAAGCTTACACACATTGGCTTTCACTCATCATGCTATGTTGTTAAAATGGAAGCTAACTCCAGCTAGATTTCCATCATGGTGTAATGAGTTAACAAACATAAGATTTTCTTTATAGTGCCATGTTGTTAGAAGGAAAGCTAACTCTAGCTAGATTTCCACCATAATGTAATGTAATTGATGACAATGTGGCTGTTTTAGATGGAAAGCTACCTTATGAAAGCTTAACAGACATTAGCTTTACTCACCATGCAATGTTTTAAGAATGAAAGCTATCTCCAGCTAGATTTCCATCATGATTCATTGTGATTGATAACAATGTGGTTGTGCTAGATGAAAAAATACATTATGAAAGATTATACATATTAGATTTAAGGATGAAAGCTAACTTCAACTAGATTTTCAACATGGTGCAATGTGCTTGATAACAATGTGGTTGTGTTACATGGAAAACTACCTTATAAAAGCTAACACACATTAACTTTCACTCATCGTGCCATGTTGTTAAAAGGAAAGCTAACTTCAGCTAGATTTCCATCATGGTGTAATGAGCTAACACACATAAGCTTTCCCTTATAGTGCCATGTTGTTAGAAGAAAAACTAACTCCAGATAAATTTTCATCATGGTGTAATGTATTTGATAACAATGTGGTTGTGTTAAATGAAAATCTACCTTATAAAAGCTAACAAACATTAGCTTTACTGACCGTGCAATTTTTTAAGAATGAAAGCTAACTCTAGTTAGATTTGCATTATGGTGCATTGTGATTGATGACAATGTGGTTGTGCTAGATGGAAAACTACATTATGAAAACTAACACATTAGATTTCACTCACCGTGCAATGATTTAATGATGAAAGCTAACTCCAGCTAGATTTTCATCACGGTGCAATGCGATCAGTGATGATGTGGTTGTGTTAGATAGAAAACTACCTTATGAAAGCTAACACACATTATTTTTTACTCATCGTGCCATGTTGTAATGAGTTAGATTTTCATCATGGTGTAATTTATTTGATGACAATGTGGCAGTGTTAGATGGAACACTACATTATCAAAAGCTAACACACATTAACTTTTACTCACCGTGCAATGTTTTAAGAACGAAACCTAACTCCAGCTAGATTTCCATCATGGTGCATTGTGATTGATGACAATGTGGCCGTGCTAGATGAAAAACTACACTATGAAAACTTACACACATTAGATTTTACTCACTGTGTCATGATTTAAGGATGAAAGCTAACTTTAGCTAGATTTACAACACAACGCAATATGATTGATGACAATGTGGTTGTGTTACATGGAAAACTACCTTATGAAAGCTAACACACATTGGCTTTCACTCATTATGCCATGTTGCTTAAAGGAAAGTTAACTCCAGCTAGATTTCCATCATGGTGTAATGAGCTAACACACATAAGCTTTCCCTTATAGTGCCATGTTGTTAGAAGGAAAGCTAACTCCAACTAGATTTCCATCATGGTGTAATGTATTTGATAACAATGTGGCTGTGTTAGATGAAAAATTACCTTATGAAAGCTAACATACGTTAGTTTTATTGACCATGCAATGTTTTAAAAAGGAAAGCTAACTCTAGCTAGATTTCCATCATAGTGCATTGTGATTGATGATAATGTGGTTGTGCTGGATGGAAAACTACATTATGAAAGCTAACACATTAGATTTCACTCACTATGCAATGATTTAAGGACGAAAGCTAACTCCAGCTAGATTTCCATCACAGTGCAATGTAATCAATGATGATGTGTTGTGTTAGATGGAAAACTACCTTATGAAAGCTAACATACATTATCTTTCACTCACCATGCCATGTTAGAAGGAAAGCTAACTCCAGCTAGATTTGCATTATGGTGTAATGTATTTGATGACAATGTGGCTGTGTTAGATGAAAAAATACTTTACAAAAGCTAACACACATTAGCTATTACTCACCGTGCAACGTTTTAAGAACGAAAACTAACTCTAGCTAGATTTCCAAAATGGGGCATTTTGATTGATGACAATGTGGTTGTGCTAAATGAAAAAATACATTATGAAAGGTAACACATATTAAATTTAACTCATTGTGCAACGATTTAAGGTTGAAAGATAACTCCAGCTATATTTCCATCACGGTGTATTGAGACAATGTGGCAGTGTTAGATTAAAAACTAGCTTATGAAAGCTAACAAACATTAGCCTTTACTCACTGTACAATGTTTTAAGAATGAAAGCTAATCCCAAATAGATTTTTATCATGGTGCATTGTGATTTATGACAATGTGACTTTGTTAGATAGAAAACTACACTATGAAAGCTTACACACATTAGATTTCACTCACCGTGCAACGATTTAAGGATGAAATCTAACTTCAACTAAATTTTCAACACAACGCAATGTGATTGATGACAATGGGGTTGTATTACATGGAAAACTACTTTATGAAAGCTAATACACATTAGCTATAACTCATCGTGCCATGTTAAAAAAAATCTAATTCCAGCTAGATTTCCATCATGGTGTAATGAGCTGACACACATAAGTTTTTCCTTATAGTGCCATGTTGTTAGAAGGAAAACTGGCTCTAACTAGATTTTCATCATGATGTATTGTATGTGATAACAGTGTGGCTATGCTAGATGAAAAACTACCTTATGAAAGCTAACATACATTAGGTTACTCACCGTGCAATGTTTTGAGAAGAAAAACTAACTCTAGCTAGATTTTCATCTTGGTGCATTGTGATTGATGACAATGTGGTTGTGCTAGATGGAAAACTACATTATGAATGCTAACACAGATTAGATTTCTCTCACTGTGCAATGATTTAAGGACGAAAGTTAACTCTAGCTAGATTTCCAACACGGTGCAATGTGTTTGATGACAATGTGGTTGTGTTACATGGAAAACTACCTTATGAAAGATAACACATATTAGCTTTCACTCATCGTGTCATGTTGTTAAAAGAAAAGCTAACTCCAACTAGATTTACATCATGGTGTAATGTATTTGATGACAATTTGGTTGTGTTAGATGAAAAACTACTTAATGCAAGCTAACATACATTAGCTTTACTCACCGTGCAATGTTTTAAAAACGAAAGCTAACTCTAGCTACATTTTAATCATTGTGCATTATGATTGATGACAATGTGATTATGCTAGATGAAAAACTACATTATGAAAGCTAACACAGATTACGTTTCACTCATCGTGCAATGATTTAAGGACGAAAGTAGCTCCAGCTATAATTCCAACACGGAGCAATGAGATCGATGACGATGTGGTTGTGTTAGATGAAAAACTACCTTATGGAAACTAACACACATTAGCTTTCACTCATCGTGCCATGTTGTTAGAAGGAAAGCTAACTCCAGGTAGATTTGCATCATGATGTAATGTATTTGATGACAATGTGGCTATGTTAGATGAAAAACTACCTTATGAAAGTTAACGCACATTAGTTATTACTCATCGTGCAACGTTTTAAGAACAAAAGCTAACTCTAGCAAGATTTTCAACATAGTGCATTTTGATTGATGACAATTTGGCTGTGTTAAATAGAAAACTACATTATGAAAGCGAACACACTTTATATTTCATTCATCGTGCAACGATTTAAGGTCGAAATCTAACTCCAGCTAGATTTCCATCACGGTGCAATGTGACAATGTGATTGTGTTAGATAGAAAACTAATCCAGCTATGTTGTTAGGAGCAAAGCTAACTCCAACTATATTTTCATCATGGTGTAATGTATTTGATGACAATGCGGTTGTGTTAGATGAAAAACTAACTTATGAAAGCTAACAACAACTAGATTTTCAATATGGTGCATTGTGATTGATGACAACCTGGTTGTGTTAGATGAAAACTACATTACGAAAGCTAACACATTAGATTTCAATCATCGTGCAATGATTTAAGGACTAAAGCTAACTTCAACTAGATTTTCGTCATGGTGTTATGTATTTGATGACAATGTGACTCATTTAGATAGAAAACTACCTTATGAATTCTAACACACATTAACTTTCACTCACCGTGTAATGTTTTAAAAACAAAAGCTAACACTAACTAGATTTCCATCTTGGTGCAATGAGCTAACGCGCATTAGCTTTCATTCACCGTACAATGCTTTAAGAATGAAAGCTAACACATTGTTAAAAGGAAAGCTAATTATAGCTAGATTTCCATTATCATGTTATGTATTTGATGACAATGTGATTGTTTTAGATAGAAAGCTACATTTTGAAAACTAACACACATTAAATTTTACTCAACAGTGCAATGTTTTAAGAACAAAAGCTAACTCCAGCTAGCTTTCCATTAGGGTGCAATGAACTAACACACATTAGATTTCACTCATCATGCCATGTTGTTAGAAGGAAAGCTAACTCCAGCTAGATTTTCATCATGGTGTAATGTATTTGAGGACAATATGACCGTGTTAGATGGAAAACTAATTTATGACAGCTAACACACATTATATTTTACTCATCGTGCAATGTCTTAAGAACAAAAGCTAACTCCAACTAGATTTTCATCATGGTGAATTGTGATTGATGACAATGTGGTTGTGCTAGATGAAAAACTACATTATGAAAGCTAACACACATTAGATTTCACTCACCGTGCAATGAGTTAAGGACGAAAGCTAATTTCAACTAGACATCCATTGTGGTACAATGTGATTGATGACAATGTGGTGGTGGTAAATGAAAAACTACCTTATGAAAGATAACACACATTAGCTTTCTCTTATCATGACATGTTGTTAAAATGAAATATAACTCTAGCTATATTTTCATCATGGTGTGATATATTTGATGACAATGTGTTTGTTTTAGATAGAAAGCTACCTTATGAAAACTAACACACATCATCTTTCACTCATCGTGCAATTTTTTAAGAACGAAAGCTAACTCCAGCTACATTTTCATCATGGTGCAATGTGATTGATGACAACGTGGTTGTGTTAGATTTAAAACTGCATTATGAAAAATTAACACACATTACCTTTTACTCACGGTGCAATGTTTTAAGAATGAAAGTTAACTGTAACTAGATTTCCATCATGGTGCTATGTAATTGATGAAAATATGGTTGTGTCAGATAAAAAATTAATTGATGACAATGTGGTTGTGTCAGATGAAAAACTACCTTATGAAAAGTAACACACTTTAGCTTTCACTAACCGTGCAATGTTTTAAGAACGAAAACTAACTCCAACTAGATTTCCATCGTAGTACAATGTGATTGATGACAATGTAGTTGTGTTAGATGGAAAACTTCCTTATGAAAGAAATCGCATGTTAGGTTTCACTTACCATGCCATGTTGTTAGAAGGAAGCTAACTCCATTATATTTCATTATGGTGTAACGTATTTGATAACAATGTGGTTGTGTTAGATAGAAAACTACCATATTAAAACTAACACAAATTAGCTTTTAGTCACCATGCAATGTTTTCTGAATGAAAGCTAACTACAGCTAGATTTCCATCATGGTGTAATGTGATTGATGACAGTGTGATTTTGTTAAATGAAAAACTACATTATGAAAACTAACACAGCTAGATTTCCATCATGGTGTAATATGATTGATAACAATGTGATTTTGTTAGATGAAAGACTACATTATGAAAACTAACATAGCTTGATTTCCATCATGGTGTAATGTGATTGATGACAAAGTGATTTTGTTAGATGAAAAACTACATTATTAAAACTAAGACACATTAACTTTCATTCAACGTGCAACATTTTAAGAACGGAAGCTAACTCTAGCTAGATTTCCAGCACATTCATACACATACATCAATAATATAAGTCCCATGTCCAAAGTCAAATAGGAATTTGGTGGTTTTATTGGAGTTGATATCTATCATTCTCTAATAATTCTTGGATCTCTTATTGTTATCTCTTCATATATATTTTGTGTAATTTATATGTAAATTCCTTTTTGTTAGCGTGCACAAGATGTAGGGGAACAATGTTTCATGGCATACAAAAGGGATACCCTAGGATTGTTGCCATCAACATACACCCAAAGTTCTTTGTTAAAAGAGATCAATGAGGCTCTTAAAGAGCTAAATTTTCCATCAATATCACAACTAACAATGAGCAAGATTTGGAATACTCATTTTCCAGATGTGGCATTCTCAAAGAACACTAACTTCAGTAAATGTAGTGAATGTATCGTGTTGAAAGCACAGATGAAGACAACGACTACAAAAGAGCTGGAAGAAAAGGCATGAGCTAGACTGAAGAAACATAACAGGATTGTTACATGTGGAAGATACTACTACTATGCCCACAAAATTATGTCAGAGCGGTATCCAAAGGAATACTTGAGCATTATCCATGATAAAATGGACAAAACAAAGACTTCAATCCCAAGATTACGTGTCAAATCAAAATTTGTTGTAGGAACAAACTTGGGTTTGTTGTTGACAGGTATGCTAACACATGGGCATAGCACAGCAGGTTTTGGTCATTTTTCCCTACCATCTGTACACATGGGATCACAATTTACCATTACATCTCTTGCAAAGTTCTTGAGGGACCTTGAAGACCCACACCTTGATATGTATGGTGATTTGCTTTATGAGAGTGGAAGTTCAAGAAACACACTTTCAAATGCATTACTTCAAAACTCTATTTACGCAAAATGTAGAGTGTACACGGATGCTTTCCTATCTTTAAATGGAAGCTCAACAAATCAAAATCTTGATTTTAAACCTCTTCCTCCACATTTGTTGTTACAGTTGGACAATGCAGTTAGTGATAATAAGAATCGTTATGTTTTCATGTTTCTATCACTATTAACTGCACTTGGTGTCTTCATTACTATTAAGGTTGGGTTCTTGCTTGTGGGGCACACCCATGAAGACATAGATGGAACCTATGGAAGAATGTCTTCAAACTTGAAAAGTAAAGATATATATTCTTTACCTGAGATGATGGATACATATCGCACAATAGAAGAAAAAAGGGTGTTTCCACCTAAACTTATTGACAAAGTGTATGACTTCAAAAGTTTTCTTAATGGGTACATCAAGGAGGGGAAAAATGCACTAGTTGGACATCTTAATGTCCAGTACTTCCAATTCCCTATACTCAATGATGTTCCAGTTATGAGGTATAAAGAATCCATCAGAGACATTGAGTGGTCAGAACTAGTGGAGTTGTGGAATATAGATGATGAAGGCCGACCTATATTGCCCACATGGAAGCCATCTTTCTTACGTCCCAAAGACAATGATGCATATTTAAAAGAACTAAAGGAAGGAATAACATCATACATAAAAATGTGGAAAGAGACTATTGCAATGAGAATTCACCAATTGTTACAGAGGAATGGAATGAAAAACTAGATTATTGGAAAAGAGTTCTTGATGCATTAGATGGAATCTACAATGACCATACACCCTTGGATGAAATTGATTCCTCTTCTGATGATTTTTGGCCAAAGACGAGGCAAAATGTTAACGTTGATGGTAATGCACTCCATGCAATATCAAGTATTATGGATGGGGATTTTGATAATGTGACAGAGGAACCGGTATATGTTGGACCCAAATGCAACAAGCCAAAGCCAACATTCAATCCTAGAATTGATGTTGAGAAAGGAAAGATGTTGCTGTTTAGATCAGGAAATGAGGATGAAGGAGAGATGATTTGGATGGCATAAAAGCCACCTCAGATATCTTCCAGGATGATGATAGCGAGACCCTTCATGTAAAGATTGATTGGTGGCAACCTAGCTCAGGGAAGTACAAGGAAAAAGTTTTAGAACAATATTGGGTACCAAATCCTGATGACACAGAACTTGGATCTATTCCAATTAATACCATAGTTTTGGCATGGATGCCAAAGAAAGAAGATTGCAAGAAGACAAAGATAAATAAATTTGGTGTACAAGTTGTATTTGATCTGCTTGAGCAGATATAAGGAGATTAGGTGGAGATGATACATGAATGTAACTTTGCTTTTTGAATGACTTTTAGTATACATGAAGAAACATTTT
>LPNX010952273.1:5946-20987 GCA_001517045.1 Pseudotsuga menziesii
TTACTCTCTCACTCTCTTGCCTTCTCTCCCACTCTCCCCCTCTCTCTCACTCTCCTTCTCACTCTCCTTCCATCCCTCTCTCCATCTCTCTCCCCCTCCCCTCTCTCTCTCCTCCTCCCTCCCTCTCTCTCTCTATCTCCCACTCGCTCTGACTCTCCCTCCTCCTCCTCCCTCGCTCTCTCACTCTCATGCTCTCTCTCTCTCTCTCTCTCTCTCTCTCTCTCTCTCTCTCTCTCTCTCTCTCTATTCCCCTTCCTCTCTCCCTCCATCCCTATCCCCTTGCTCTCCCTCCCTCTCTTTCTCGCCGTCCCATACACTTTATTCACCTACCCCTAATCCCCCATAATATTTCTCTCTCTCTAATAAACAAACATCATCAAACATACACATCTATACATTACCTAGCATTATCTTACATATGCATCTATACATTTCCTACCATTATCTAGCATACACGTTGAAATCAATACGAGCATTACCTAACATCATGTAACATATGCATCCAACATTCATATCTAATAATTACATATAACAAAGCACAATAATTTCCTAACATCATCATCACCATGCACATTTAACAAACATAAACATCATCTAACAAAACATAAACATGATCTAACATCTCAATCATAAACATGCAATACCATCATCTAACATCCTCATCATACACATGTAGTAACATCATCTAACATCACCCAACATCCACATCTAAAATTTCCTAGCATCATCTAATAAACATAAACATCATCCTACAAACTCATATAGAATGCGAACATCTAACATCATCTAACATACATATATAGACATTCTCTATCATAATTAGAACATCTAACATGTAATGAGAACATCTAAAATCATCTAAGAATTACCTAACATCATATAACATATAAATGTAATAAATGTAAACATCTCCTAACATACACATCTAATTTAACATTACCTAGCATCAACATATATATTAATGAAATTGAACAAAATACAATCATTATCTAACATGACATAACATCAAAAATGTTAATTAACAACTTTTTAAAGTATAATATTTTAGAGTGAAAAGAAACTCTACATATTAAATCAAAAAAAATATAGTTAAATATAAAATAATTTAAATATAAATGTTGTATAAACTAATTTATTATTAATTTTAATTACAAAAAATAATATAACAATAAAATTAAAATGAGATAGATTTAAAATGAAAGAAAATGAATGAATGAATGAAATTAAGAAGCACAAAAAAACATATCTAACAATATTGCATGTCACTAATGTAAAAAGACTAGTAGAAAACATTTTGGCTTCAATTTTTTTGAAAAAAAATATTTCTATTAAAAATAATTTATTAAAAAAAATAAAATACATCTTTACCAAACCTTTTTTTTAATGACTTATCTCAACATACTTCTGATTGTATATACAAAAGTAACAATAAAAATAAAAAACACATTGAATTTTGATGTAAATATTGTAAACACTAAAATAAGATTAAAATAAAAACCATCATTACTTTTTTCCTTGTGCTTTGAAAAACTAACTAAAAAACAATGGACAGATTATAATAGGGATAAAGAGACAGACGTGTAGTGAGGTGTTTATTGTCTGAGATCATCTCCTTGTGACCAGCCCCCTAATTTTTTTTTTGATCCCACTTCACTGCATCTTTCTCCCCAAAGGAAATGATATTCTTGCAAACAAAGCGATCCAAAGGAATCACAACAATCCAAAGGAATCCAAGCAAGGTAGTGTAATACCTGAAATAAATGGTCGAGAGTCATTTCAATAAAACCTCCATAAATCACTTCAATCAAAGAGAGTTGATCATGGTAGAGTGAAAGATCAATACTTGCAAGAAACGTCCATGAGTTAGTTCAATCAAGAAACCTAGTGATACCTTCATGAGTGCATTTGAGCAAATAAAGAAGTCATTCAAAGAGAAACAGCCATTTCTTTGAGCATCAAGATGTGTCTGTGGATATCAAATTCAAAACACATATATCCTACTCATCTGTTATACACTACAAACACTACAAGACACAAATACATATATAATACAATATCAACACAAAGACAAATATACATGAAAAAGTTTCCAATACAAAATACTACAACAATATAAAGAACTATAAAAGGTCTATTTCCAATAAAACCAGGATTTGCAAACATGTATCTCCAACGAAGGCATAACCTCTAGTAGCCTAATGGATATCTCCAACAAAAGCTCGATGCGCTTTTTCAAGAAATTATCTAAGTTGGTTACATTTCCTAAAATTATAAAGAATTTCTCGTAGCTAAGAGATTACGATAAACAATATTCCTACAAAAGAGCAATACCTCGATGTGTCAATTCGAACACATAAGTTACAATGGTCTGTCGATGATAGAATTCTGAGCTCTTTCATAAATTGTTCGACTATTCAATTAATCATCGTTGTACAATTGTAGAGTTGTGGTGAATCTTGAAGATCCGCTATATCAAGTCAACTTCCCATATATGATATATATAAGAATATCCTTTTAATAAAAAATAATAATAAATAAAATTTTAAAAACCTTATTAATGACAATTAAAAATAAAACTTGTCAATAATAAAAGATAATTAAAAAAAAAAAAAATTTATAGATCGCACTTATGGGATCCCCACATCTCTTAAATGGATAATCAATAAAAGCTATTTCCAACCTAATAACATTTAACTTCACTCCCAAAAAGGGCTTAAGTTTGTCCTGCTTATAGGATCCCCACATCGCTTAAAAGGATAACCAATAAAAGCTTTTTCCAACCTAATAGCATTTAACTTCACTAGCAAAAAGGGCTTAAGGTTGTCCTATTAGGTTGAATTATAGACACGACCTTCCCAACGTGGTGCTTACTGCCAATCAATTAGAATTTGTTGGAGCACACACAATCACCTACATTTATTTCAACCCTCAACGCCCCAACTGGTTGGTTTCACTCCAATACCGAAAGGAAGAAGAAGATCATTGATAATTAAAACAAGAAAAACATCGATGGAGAGCCATAGAGGGAAGCGGTAAAGGTAATGGAAAAAAAAATTAGAAACCCTAAGTCTTTGCCTAGGGAAAATCACTATTAAAAACATGCTAATGGTCAATAAATAGGAAAAAGCATGGAAATAGTGATTATCAACCATAAAAACAAGAAAATAGCCATGTATTAAATAGGTAGAGGGACACGCCAGTCCTTTATTGTCTTGAATCATGTGGATGTGACCAACGCGAATATTTTTCTCTTGATCCGACTTCATAAAGGAAATGATATTCTTGCAAACAAATCCATCCCAAGGAAACCTCCATAAACCAATTCAATCAAATAGAGTAGAGAAGGGTAGAGAGAAGGAGAAATACTTGCGAAAAACCCCCTCCATGTGTCAATTTAATCAAGAAATCAAGCGATATATCCATGAGTGGATTGGAGCACAAAAGGAAGTCATTCAAAGAGAGACCTCCATTTCCTTGAGTATTAAGATCTGTGTTTCGATATCAAATTGAAAGCACATCTATCCTCCTCATCTGTTATACACTACAAAACACAAATTCAAATACAATACAAAGAGACATAGCCTTGCATGAAAAACTTCCAATACAAAATACATCAACCATATAGGGAAATCGAAAAAGAAGAATTTCAAAACATGTATCTCCAACAAAATCATAACCTGGATTAACGTAACGGTTGTCTCCAACAAAAGCAAGATCCATTTTTCAAGAAATTCCCTCTACATCCCTCCCTCTCTCTCTCTCCCTCTCACTCACTCTCCTTCCATCTCTCTCCGACCCTCCATCTCTCTCCCCTTCTCTCTCTCTCTCTCTCTCTCTCTCTCTCTCTCTCTCTCTCCCTATCTCTCTCTGCATCTCCCTCCCTCCCTCTCCCTCCCTTCCTCTCTTCCTCTCCCTCTCCCTCTCCCACTCTCCCTCCCTCCCTCCCTCTCTCTCCCCATTCCCACCCCTCTCTGTCTCTCTCATTCCCTCTCTCTCTCTCTGTCTCTCTCTGTCTCTCTTCGTCTCACTCTCTCTTTCTCTCTCTGAATCCCTCCCCTTTCTTCCACTCTGCCACTCTCACTCTCCCGCCTTCTCTCCCATTCTCTTTAATGTCCCTCTTGCAAAAGACCCGTGAATGTGTTGAAAACATTTTTTCAAATTATTGTAAATTGTCTTCTGGTGAGGAGCCCAAGGCCAAGGCCCCACCAGTAAGACCTTGTAATTGATACTATCTAAAGTTCCTTTGGAGACTTAAGAGTTGGAAACATCTCAACGATGGGAAACTGAATTTACTAGGGAAGTTCCTAAGTATCGTCCTAGGTTGAAGTAATCCATGGAGGCTTCACTTGTTGACCAATATCCTATCACGTTAGTTCATATTGTGGGTTTTAAAATTATTAAAAATTGAACCAATATATTGGAGGTATTGGGGGGGATAAGGGGTTTAAGGTGGGGGTGGGTAGAGTGGTTTATAAGGATTGAGGTATAAAAAGGGGTGGGGAGGAGGTTTTAAGTATTGACAGGGGGTTTCAACAAAAAGAGTTTGGGTCAATATCTCTGGAAATTAAGTGTATTCTTTAATATCCCGCAATCGCACATGCTATGCGAGATGTTAACTAAGTGAAGTCCCCATGAAGTAATCCCTGGTGGACTAACTTATCTCTGAGTCTTTAGATAATATCTGTGCCTACTGGGTTACCTGCTTCACAAAAATATATCATTACTAGACACCATAACTCGGTGCTTAACCCTAATGTGATTAAGTTGGGATAGAAGGAGTCACAATCTTTTAATGTTGACATAAAAGATTAAAGAAGAGTTAAAAAGATATATAAATTAAATGGGGATGGAGATGCCTACCTCGGCGGGCATGAAGAGGGAAATAGACTATTTATACTCTCCTTAAAAAAAAAATAATCCCTTATATCAATGACAACATGAGGTCATCCTAGAAACTTCAAGGGGATCCTTGTATAATTAAAATAAGAGGGTATTTAAGGAAATCATTTATACATATTTCCTTTGCATAACGAGGGAGGAGTTATTAATTAACTATTCAGCAAGACAGGTTTTAGACAAGTATTTGTTAACCCTAAAATATTTATTAAAGCCATTAATGGACTGCGAATTTTGGAGAAACGTGCCTCAGCAAGGTTAATGGCATAATTACCACTTTCATTTTTGGAATTAAGGAGACGTGCCCCCAGCAAGGTTAATGGCATAATTATTGCGCGGAATTGGGGAATTCTGGTGCACCTTGAATAGAGAAAAGAAAAAGGCGTTACTTTCCTAGTTATTTAGGAGGTTGAAAAGATGGTTAAGGGGGGGTGGTGCATTTCAAGGGAACGCACTTAAGAGAGAGGATCTTACTGGATATGCCGGGAATTGTTTTGGCATTGGGACTAGTTAAGGGTGGGCGTAGTATAGGATTTCTGATTTTTTTTGTTTGGTGTGAGGGAGACCATTCCACAGACTTGTGGTTGGCTCTCTGAATCATCACAACCCGTTAAGTCATCTTCAAGCTATATACACAAGCTAAGTATTCCATTCCTTTTTCCTCTGGCGAGACCATATACCTGAATTCATAGAAAGTAACTCAATCAAAGGGAACTCATCATCAGAAGCTAAATCCAATGGAAGGGATATCAATTTTGGGTTCTACGGTGGTCTTCTAATACGTATGCTTACCTCCATCGTTATACTAGGGCCTGGGAAGAAGGAAACGCAAGTCTGTTTTCTTTTATTTAATGTTCGCTTCATATGATGTTATCTTTAGGTAGCAGCTCACAATGCTTGTTTTGTATTGAATATTCCACCTTTTTATTGTCTGGCCCTGGTATAATTTTAGTGCGGCCTGTCCACATTTTCTGCTGTAAAATTAAGTGCGACCTGTCCTCATTCCCCCTATAAATAGTGTGTCCTTCCAAGGCACTGAAGCCTTAAAAATGCAAAACATTCCTTGTGGTTTGGCCTCATTACCTGCATGAAGTATAATATAACTCAGCCTGTCAAGGGATTGAAGCAACATCCACGCACACAGATCACCCCTTCTCCTCAAACAATGGAGTGTAGCTTCTCACGGGTTCTTAATGGGCTGCGAGCTAATCCCCCCAATGGCTTTAGACTACTTTAAAATCATGGGCTTTCCACAAATTCTAGAATATGTAGCCATCATCCTCAGCAGCCTTTTTATAGTACATACGTACAGTAGGACATCTTCGCTGCTAAAAAAAAATATTTTGTGCTCTTGGTCATCAAATCCTTAAAGTAAGTTGTAGCCTTCCATGAGTTGTATAGACAGATATCGTATGTCCTCCATTATTTTCGAAGGTTGTTTTTATATAATCACACTCGGATTTCACTATAATCTGACATAGCAATATCAATTACTACTAGTGCTTGACGCCTGCATCTTGGTGGCAGGAAATCAAACAACAATTTTTATTTATCTATTTATTGTATTAAGTATAATATATCTTAGAATAACTTTGGATACTATGTAAAATCCAGAGAGGCACAAGAAGCTATGATATTTATTATTAATAGTGGGTCAAAGTCATCCAAGTTAATCTGTTGGGTAGAATGCATATAAACTACTATTATTATTATTATCAGCTACTGGCCCAAAAATATCTTATGACTTCCGAAGACCGAGAATTAAATTGATTCCCCTTGGGAGTACTTTGGCAGGGAACACTATTTTCCAATCCGATAATTATTTTTCTTATTCAACACCGCTCGCAACTTTGCTGGTTTCTGTATAGAATTTTGTTTGACAGTGGACATTCCACTAGGGTATCATTGGTCGCTCATTTGATATTCTTGTCAAACATCAACTAGAAGGTATTTTGTTTTCCCATAGCGTTACTGATGATCTTTTGACTAAACACTAGATGGTTTCGTCATCGGCAACTATTAGTTTAGTATTTCCTATCTGATCTCGTTGTTGAGGTATGTGGTGCATACTGCAGTGCTATTATTTTAAATCTGTAACCATGCCATCCCTACTGTATCTTAAGGGTATGAAAGATAGATATAGAGTAAACTTAGGTTGGGTAAAGATACTTCACAATGGCACAAGAGCAAGTTATATTTAATGAAAAAACATTTCATAGTATATCTATGGATTTCAGCTCATAGATTAAGAGGATTAAAGCTATTAAAATAACACACTGAGGTTGATCAAATGGGTGAACAAATAAAGCACCTGGGTACGACAGTCCTTTAGTGTTATGTTTTTCTTAAAGTATTGGTGGTTGACCCACGTGAGTTCGCATTCTTGACCAAGAGTTTTAGTTGTATGAGTAAAAGTTTAGAGGTACTCTCGGTGAGAGATTTTATGTGAATAGCTGAAAGGTATGGCAACCATGATATTGCTGATTGTAATTCCCCCTTTATTAAAATAAATATCACAGCTTGTGATGACTGTTTGGTGGACGTAGCCCAGAGAATTGGGTGAACCACATATATTTGGCTTATTTTTCTTTTATGTGTGCAATTTATGTGTGTCATCTCGATTTTTAGAGTGTGTTTTGCTAGATAATAAGTTGCATATAATGTTTCTGTTTAAAATGAGAAATCAATGGATAAGCGGACTTTTCTTGTTGTATAGCTTCATGAATGCAAATAAGGTTGAATGTAGAAGGGAAAACAATGACCTTCTGGAACAAATAAGTAGTCTCTTAAAACATTACTATCTAGCATGAAACCATATGAATGAGTCATAATTAAGAATTTTTACATGTAATGAACACGCCCCCTTATGGCTTGATTTAAACATAAAGGTTGATAATGGTCGAATGGTTGTTTTACATTAAGGATAGTTTTGACATTTCCAAATATAATTGAAATGCCTTATTAAAATATGACACTAACACGAACTGACTCATTATGCAATAACAACGAAAGAAGAAAAATTTTACCCTTTCTCACTCATATCGGCATTAACGCGTATATTACATTTTCCCTCTCTCTCCCACTCTCCTTCTCCCTCTCCCTCCCCCCTCACTCTCCCCCACCCCCCTCACTCTCCCCCTCTATCACTCTCTCTCGCTCTCTCTCTCTCTCTCTCTCCCTCTTTGACTCTCCCCCCTCCTACTCCCTTCCTCACTCTCCCCCCTTCCTCCCTCACTTTCTCACTCTCACTCTCTCTCTCTACCTCTCTCCCTCCCTCCCTCCCTATCTCTCTCTATCCCCTATCTCTCCCTCCCTCTCTTTCTTGCCATCCCATACTCTTTATTCACCTACCCCTAATCCCCCCTATTATATCTCTGTCTAATAAACAAACATCATGAAACATACACCTCTATAAATTACCTAGCATTATCTTACATATGCATCAATACATTTCCTAGCATTATCTAGCATACAAGTTGAACTTAATATGAGCATTACCTAACATCATGTAACATATGCATCCAACATTCAAATCTAATAATTACATCTAGCAAAACACAATAATTTCCTAACATCATCATCACCATGCACATTTAACAAACATAAACATCATCTAACAAAAAATAAACATGATTTAACATCCTAATCATATGCATGTAATACCATCATTTAACATCCTCATCATACACATGTAATAACATCATCTAACATCACCCAACATCCACTTCTAAAAGTTAACTAACATCATCTAACATATCCATTTAAGACATATAAACATCATGGAACATACACATATTAAATTTCGTAGCATCATCTAACATACATATATAAACATTCTCTATCATAATCATGATCATAATTAGAACATCTAACATGTAATGACAACATCTAACATCATCTAAGAATTACCTAATATCATATAACATATAAATCTAATAAATGTAAACATCTCCTATCATACACATCTAATTTAACATTACGTGGCATCAACATATATATATTAATCAAATTGAACAAAATACAATTAGTATCTAACATGACATAACATCAAAAACATTAATTAACAACTTTTTAAAGTATAATATTTTAGAGGGAAAAGAAACTCTACATGTTAAATTAAAAAAATATAGTTAAATATAAAATACTTTAAATATAAATGTTGTATAAACTAATTTGTTATACATTTTAATGTAATTTTAATTACAAACAATAATATAACAATAAAATTAAAATGAGATAGATTTAAAATGAAAGAAAATGAATGAATGAATGAAATTAAGAAGGACAAAAAAACATATCTAACAATATTGCATATCACTAATGTAAAAAGAGAATCCCAAACCATTTGGACTTAAATTTTTTGAAAAATTTTATTTCTATTAAAAATAATTCATTAAATAATTTTTATTCATTGAAAAATAAAATAGATCTTTACCAAGCCTTTTTTTTTTAATGACTTATCTCAATAAAAATAAAAAAACACATTGAATGTTAACCTTAATATTGTAAACACTAAAATAACATTACAACAAAATCATCATTACTTTTTTCCTTATGCTTTGAAAAACTAACTAAAAAACAATTGAGAGATTATAATAGGGATAAAGGGATAGGCTTATAGTGAGGCCTTTATTGTCTCAGATCATCTCCATGTTACTAGCCCCCTGATTTTTGTCTTGATCCCACTTCACTCCATCTTTCTCTAAATACTGCAAGAAACAGCCCATAGTCATTTCAATAAAAAATCCATGAATCAATTCAATCAAAAAGAGCAGAGCATGGTAGAGTGAAAGATTCATACCTGTAAGAAACCTCCATGAGTTAGTTCAATCAAGAAGCCTAGTGATACCTCCATGAGTGGATTTGAGCACATAAAGAAGTTATTAAAAAAGAATTGACCATTTCCTTGACCATCAACATGTGTCAATGGATATCAAATTCAAAACAAATATATCCTACTCATCTGTTATACACTACAAATCTGTTATACACTACAAGACACAAATACATATATAATACAATATCAACACAAAGACAAAGACACATGAAAAGCTTCTAATACAAAATACTACAACAATACAGCAATATAGAGAACTCTAAAAGGTCTATTTCCAATAAAACCAAGATTTGCAAACATGTATCTCCAACGAAAGCATAACCTCGAGTAGCCTAACGGATATCTCCAACAAAAGCTCGATCCGCTTTTTCAAGAAATTCTCTAAGTTGGTTATGTTTCCTAAAATTCCAAAAAATTTCTCCTAGCTAAGAGATTACGATAAACAATATTCCTGCAAAAGATTAATACCTGCATGAGTCAATTCGAACACATAAGTTACATTGGCCTGCTGATGACAGAATTCTGAGCTCATTCATAAATTCTTCGACTCTGTTACAGTTACTCTCATGGAATCTCTTCACTGCCACACTGCGCCCATCTTGAATTTTTCCCAAATGGACCTTACCGTAACCCCCATAGCCTAATTGTCTCTTTTCGTCTAAATAGTTAGTCGCCTGTTCCAGTTCTCTATAGCTGAAAACTAGCAAATGACCCATCTCCACCTGATCAAACTCCAAATCCCCACAACCATTCTAGGTAGCGAAAGCAAGCTTTTTTCTCCTGAACATATATAATACCAACGGGACTGTCTTAGCTACAAGCGCAGCCAGGCCTCCTATGGCACTGCCTGAAATTTGATTCACCATAAATAGATATCAGATTGTAAGCAAAGTAGTTGAATATCATTATATTAACTTGAAAATCTGAGAAGGACCATTACTTACCCATGATAATAATTTTTTCTGTGCCTCTGCCTATTTCTTCACAATCAAGAGTATTAAATTCAGTGAGTACGAGCTCCTGAGCATGAAATCTTCCAAATCTGATGTAAAAATTTCAGAGAGGACGGGTGAAGCAATTATTGGGATGAGTTCCATCTTTACAATAACACAGATCCCATTACTTGATTGACAGGAGCTACAATTATCATTGATAGCCTTGCCCTCGTCCCATTTAATGAAAACCCTTAGCTACGCATTTGTAATAATTTAATTTCTTGCGACAGGTTACCTGTGAAATAGGTGAGATTGGAATAAGGGGACGCAATCTCAAAAGGCGAGGCAGTGAAATCTAGAGATGCATTTGGGAGATAGCAGAGAGGAAATAGAGGGACTTCCATTGCGTCGAGCATCGGCATCAGTATGCCAATTTCAAATTTAAAACACCTGGCCTGAGCGTTTATTGTCTGATATCATCACACTCCAACGCATCATTCTCACATAAACAGAGAGACCACCATTGCGTCCAGCGTCAACATCGGTCTCTAAATTTCAAATTGACAGAACATCTCTCCTCCAAAACACAACATAAACGCATACACAAAAGAAAAAGAGAGGCATCACCACAGACATAGACTCACACTAGGCGCCAACTGCAATAGAAATATAACAATATAGAGAACCTGCAAACGTCTATCTCCAACAAAAACAAAAAAGCTGGATTTGCAAACGTTTATTTCTAACAAAAGCAGGATCGACTTGTGCAACAAATTCTTCAACCACTTTATTTCCTAAAAGGTTTTCTTCACATTGGTAATGGACGATCTCCCAAAACTTGTAAACGTTATATAAAATTTGAATTTGATTAAGCACGGGGTGATAGCCCAGCGTCACCCTTTAATATAGCATTGCGAGATGAGTGCTTCCTTTTTTTTCACAATTTTGAATTTGATTTACCATTTTATAAGTATATATTATAATGTAACATATAATTATACACAATAATTCCTATGTCGATGGATGGCCTGGGCTTAGGGTTTTGCTCAACGCCCAAACATAAAAAATCATAATTTTGAATTTGATTTACCATTTTATAAGTATATATTATAATGTAACATATAATTATACACAATAATTCCTATGTAGATGGATGGCCTGGGCTCAACGCCCAAACATAAAAATTCATGACGAGTTGGCAAGACTTTCCCATCATTTTATCATTGTTGTTGAAAGGATTATTGCACTAATACACATGTATATCCTGGTACACCATATAACAAGGATACACATGCAGCTAATGTCATTGACTAGGTTCTTCAAGACAAAAAGTTTGCACTCCATGAGGGGAGGCTTCCCTAGAACAAGATCTATTGTCCTTCTTACTCTCTAGTGTCGACAAGAAAGGTGAATCTGTCACACAAGTTGAGATTAAAGACAACATCTTCACCTTTTATTTGCAGTTGATGACAAAAGCAGCTCAACTTTGAGAGTGCTTTTTAAATTTTTGGCAGAAAACCTTCACTAAGAATTACTCAAAGGTATGTTCGAAAATGCCCTCTTAATTCGTCTATCATAATAATTAGTCGTAATTTGTTTACATGCTCGTAATATCAGGATTGGATTGTAGATAGATACTATCATTAAATTTAAGTGATTCTATAAGTTTTTTTTAGCTAAGGGTTATGTTGAGAGGTTAAGGAGAGAATTCCTGAAATATTTTATGGACAAGCGCTTTTAGTGGAAAATGATTTTTCTGTTAACATTCCTTCTTGTTTGAGTGTTTGAAGCTAGTTATATCTTATTACACAGTTTCTACTTTGGGAATGAATGTAATCTGTAAAATCCCCCCAAAAAAACCAGCGAATTCATTCATAAAGAAATCTAAACAAATTACAAAAACATTATTTCTCCAAACCATAACTACCTACTGTTTTATTCATTTCTACATTTTCACCCTATGAACCATTATCTACGGGCAATGGAAAGCAAAACCTGAACGGTTGACACGAGGAGAAGCCCATAGCACGCTGGGCTCGCCATTCCGTTGAGGTGTGGAGCGATGATGGGGTTTTAGCTGATTATTATCATTGACATATTTAGGGGAATTGCTCACGAAGAACTAAGTCCTATCAAAGATTTCACAAGGCTATCAAAGATTTTACATATGGTCGATTCACAGCCCATAAAGAATAAAGGATGGCAGGTGAGCCCTTCTATGAAATCAAGCTTTGTTTCATATTTTGATTGGGATTAGAAAATAAATATTATTATGATTCTGAAAATGTATTGGATAGATTACAGTAAATTTGACCCACAATAAATCTTAAAATTTTAGAAATCTAGAGAAATTCGATCTCTCGAGATTCGAAGGAGAGGGGCCTCTTATGTACACATTTGTACGAGGAGGGCCACGAATGTCCCTTGGCATTGAATTTACTTTGAAATTGTTGGAATGGAAATCATTGTTATTCTCCATACAATTGTGATCGTGGATGTCCCATATTTATAATGGAGTATTGGCTTCAAAAAAACTATTAGAAAGTCAAATTAAAAGCCAACCCTACCAAATGCAACCTTAAATTTGACGACAAGGGCTTTTATATGAAATAATTATATAGAGATATTGCGACAAGCCATTATATCTTGATGTTGATGGGTTATTATGTTAATTACTAGTATATATTTGTTTTAACCTTAATTTATTAAATCTAGAGAATATCCTATTTCTTAAGGTTAAAGGTGAGGTTCATTTCTATCTTCATGGTGATAGGTTAAGAAAAATTTTGTCATTATCACCAATATTTACCATGCCTTTAACAAGTATTTTCTCAAATATCTACTTAATATGGGTGAAATTACTTTACTTGCACATGTTGGTGATTTTCACCTCACTAACACGGGAAATTTGCATATTTACCAAATAAATGTACCCACAGTTTAGTTAAGATTTTCTCTTTTGTTGTATAGTTTCCAATATATTAATGGGTTAAAAAAAATTGTCTACATCATGTGAACCCTCATGTCTTTCTCTGTATACTCTATGAAAATCCACTAATATATAACTAATAATTTTTTTTAAAATAGGTCATCTTTATATCTGATAGGTTATTATGTTAATTACTAATAAAGATTTATCTTAAGCTTGAATTTATTAAACCTAAAGAAAATCCAATTTCTTAGAGCTTCTACTATTCATTACACTGAAACATCAATGGTTCTATGTAATACGTTGAGTTAGATAATTCATGACTCATAAAAGTTTGATCATTATCCCCAATAGTCACCATGCCTTTAACAAATAATTGCTAAAATATCTCCTTCATATCCATGAAATTACTTTATTGTGTGGTGTCTCACTGTACAATTGCCCAACATGCACACAATAAAATTGACATATTTACAAAACATATTAACCGATAGTTTTTGAAAGTATCATTAAACCATAGTTAATAGTAATATTTTCCATTTTGATCTATAGTTTCCACTGTATTAATGGGTTCAAAAGAGAAGTGCATATCATAAAGACTTGCTAAGTAGAAAATCTTTTTTTGCTTTGTTCTCAAGATTTTATTTTTGATAAGTCATGATTTAACATGGGAAAATGATGTTAGGTAACCTCATTAACGTGAGTTACATAACCTAACTAAGGAGACAAACGTATTTTATGTGACCTCACTAATGTGACAAACTTGAAAACATCTCCTTCTTACTAGTTTGTAAGTATCTCGCTACTCTAGATACAATTAATCTTTATTAAATATTCAATATTTATACCTCCATGTTAACATACCTCATATTTCACTACATGGTTGTACATGTTAGTCTCTCTAGTTGAATCTCTTGATAATTTGCATCAGCCAACAAAATATGTAGTAGAGTGTCTTCCATAAATACACATCCTCATCATTGTAAAGATGAAAAGGTTGTCTCAAATTGCACATGCATTTTGACGAGTAACAGGTCCAATGTGGTCTATGAGTTCTACTTGAGGCTATTCTTCAATGTTCAAGGTGATTTTTTATGCACTTTTTCACCACACTAGAAAGATGCCTTCCTTATGATTTTTTTTACTTGCTTCTATTTTGATAGATTTTGATTATACAATTGCATGCTCATTATAAGAGATGGAGAGGTGATTGAGATCATTATCCATTCTTTCTTGACTCCATTCACTCCATTGACATACTTCTCACTTTGTAATACCTTTCATGTCAAATTTATCAAGTGAATTTGTGCATGTTGGAAGTCTCTCCCATGGCATTCAATGTGACTATCCCCTAGCATTGTGTGAGTAAAGTGTTCAAGAAATCATAGTTTCTATCCTTTGGTTCTTGTTCTATCTAGTTGATATCATGAGACTTTGTATTGAA
>LPNX010952273.1:23836-39787 GCA_001517045.1 Pseudotsuga menziesii
TTGCTCTCCCTCCATCTCTTTATCACCATCCCATACTCTTTATTAACCTACCCCTAATTCCCCCTAATATTTCTCTCTCTAATAAACAAACATCATCCAACATACACATCTATACATTACCTAGCATTATCTTAACTATGCATCTATACATATCCTAGAATTATCTAGCATAGATGTTGAACTCAATACGAGCATTACCTAACATCGTGTAACATATGCATCCAACATTCAAATCTAATGATTACATCTAACAAAACACAATAATTTCCTAACATCATCATCACCATGCACATTTAACAAACATAAACATCATCTAACAAAACGTAAACATGATCTAACATCTAAATCATACACATGTAATACCATCATCTAACATCCTCATCATACACATGTAGTAACATCATCTAACATCACCCAACATCCACATCTGAAAGTTACCTAACATCGTCTAACATATACATTTAAGACATAAAAACATCATGGAACATACACATATTAAATATCCTAGCATCATCTAATAAACACAAACATCATCTTACTAACTCATATAGAATGCGACCATCTACCATCATCTAACATACCTATATAGACATTCTCAATCATAATTAGAACATCTAACATGTAATGAGAACATGTAACATCATCTAAGAATTACCTAACATCATATAACATATAAATGTATTAAATGTAAACATCTCCTAACATACACATCTTATTTAACATTACCTACCATCAACATATATATTAATCAAATTGAACAAAATACAATCATTATCTAACATGACATAACATCAAAAACGTTAATTAACAACTTTTTAAAGCATAATATTTTAGAGTGAAAAGAAACTCTACATATTGAATTAAAAAAATATAGTTAAATACAAAATAATTTAAATATAAATGTTGTATAAACTAATTTGTTATAAATTTTAATTACAAAAAATAATATATCAATAAAATTAAATTGAGATAGATTTAAAATGAAAGAAAATGAATCAATGAATGAAATTAAGAAGCACAAAAAAACATATCTAACAATATTGCATGTCACTAATGTAAAAGGAGGAGGAAAAAGCATTTGGACTTAAATTTTTTTGAGAAAAAAATTTCTATTAAAAATAATTTATTAAAAAAATAAAATACATGTTTACCAAACCTTTTTTTTTAATGACTTATCTCGACATACTTCTCATTGTATATACAAAAGTAACAATAAAAATAAAAAACACATTGAATATTAATGTAAATATTGTAAACACTAAAATAACATTAAAATAAAAACCATCATTACTTTTTTCCTTGTGCTTTGAAAAACTAGCTAAAAACAATGGACAGATTATAATAGAGATAAAGTGACACACCTGTAGTGAGGTGTTTATTGTCCAAGATCATCTCCATGTTATGGGGCCCCTGATTTTTGTGTTGATCCCACTTCACTGCATCTTTCTCCCCAAAGGAAATGATACTCTTGCAAACAAAGTCATCCAAAGGAATCACAACAATCCAAAGGAATCCGAGGAGGGTAGTGTAATACCTGCAAGAAACCACTGAGAGTCATTTCAATAAAACCTCCATAAATCACTTCAATCAAAAATAGCTGATCATGGTAGAGTGAAAGATCAATACCTGCAAGAAACCTTCATGAGTCAGCTCAATCAAGAAGCCTAGTGATACCTCCACGAGTGGATTTGAGCAAATAAAGAAGTCATTCAAAGAGAAACGACCATTTTCTTGAGCATCAACATCTATCTGTGTATATCAAATTCAAAACACATATATCCTACTTATCTATTATACAATACAAACACTACAAGACACAAATACATATATAATACAATACCAACACCAAGACAAATATACATGAAAAAACTTCCAATACAAAATACTACGACAATATAGAGAACTATAAAAGGTCTATTTCCAATAAAGCCAGGATTTGCAAACATGTATCTCCAATGAAACCATAACCTCAAGTAGCCTAACAGATATCTCCAACAAAAGTTGGCTGTCCCTTTTCAAGAAATTCTCTAAGTTGGTTCCGTTTCCTAAAATTCTAAAGAATTTCTCGGAGCTAAGAGATTACAATAAACAATATTCCAACAAAAGAGCAATACCTACATGAGTCAATTCGAACACAAAAGTTAGAATGGTCTTCGGATGACAAAATTATGAGTTCATTCATAAATTGTTCGAATCTGTTACAGCTACTCTCAAGGAATATCTTAACTGTCACACTGAGCCCATCTTGAATTTTTCCCAAATGGACCTTACCGTAACCCCCATAGCCTAATTCTCTCTTTTTGTCGAAATAGTGAGTGACCTGTTCCAGCTCTCTGTAGCTCAAAACTGGAAAATGACCCACCTCCGCCTCATCAAACTCTAAATCCCGACAACCATTCTGTGTAGTAAAAGCAAGCTTTTTTCTCCTGAACATATATAATAGCAATAGGATTGTGGTAGCTACAAGTGCAGCCAAGCCTCCGATGGCACTGCCTGAAATTTGAATCACCATAAATAGATATCAGATTGTAAGCAAAGTAGTTGAATATCATTATATTAACTTGAAAATCTGAGAAGGACCATTAATTACCTATTATAATAATTTTTTCTGTGTCTTCGCCTGTTTCTTCACAATCAAGAGTATTAAATTCATTGAGTACGAGCTCCTGAGCATGATAACTTCCAAATCTGATGTTAAAATATCAAAGATTACAGAAAAAACCTACGGGTGAAGCAATTCTTGGGATGAATTCCATCTTTACAATAACACAGATTCCATTACTTGATTAATGGCAGGTACAATTATCATTGATAGCCTTTCCCTCGTCCCATTTAATATAAAACCCTTTGCTACGCATTTGTAATAATTCAATTTCTTGCGACAGGTTACCTATGAAATAGGTGAGACTGGAATAAGAGGAAGCAATCTCAAAAGGCGAGGCAGTGAAATCTAGAGATGCGTTTGGGAGATAGCATAGAGGAAATAGAGAGGCTTCCATTGCGTCGAGCATCAACACCTGTCGTGAGCATTTATTGTCTGAGATCATCATACTCCACTGCATCTTTCTCTTATCACACTCCACGGTCGTTCTCCTGAAATAGATATAAAAAAAAAGCCATCCCAAGAAAATAGAGTAATTCAAGATAAAAACCGAAAAAATGGGAAGAGGAGACTGATACCTCCATGAGTCAATTCGAACAAAAAACTATATAGGATCGAAGCAAGGAAATAGAGAGACCACCATTACGTCCAGTGTCATTATCCGTCTGTCAATTTCAAATTGAAAGAACATTTCTCCTCCAAAACACAACATAAACGCATACACAAATGACAAAGAGAGGCATGACCACAGACATAGACTCACATGAAGCGCTAGGTGCAATAGAAATATAACAATAGAGAGAACCCGCAAATGTCTATCTCCAACAAAAAGAAAAAAACTGGATTTGCAAACGTCTATTTCTAACAAAAGCTCGATCGGCTTTTGCAACAAATTATTCAATTACTTTATTTCCTAAAAAGTTTTCTCCACATTGGTAATGGACGGTTTCCCAAAACTGGTAAACGTTATATAAAATTTGAATTTGATTCAATATACGGGGTGATAGCCTAACGTCACCCTTTAATATAGCATTGGGAGATGCGTGCTTCCTTTTTCACAAATTTGAATTTAATTCACCATTTGATAAGCATATACTATGATTATATACAATAATCCCTATTTTCACAAATTTGAATTTGATTCACCATTTGATAAGCATATATTATAATGTAGCATATAATTATACACAATAATCTCTATGTCCATGGATGGCCTAGGCTTAGGGTTTTGCTCAACACCCAAACATATAAAATTTTGACAAGTTGGCAAGACTTTCGCATCTTTTTATGGTGTTGTTGAAAGGATTATTGCATATTCTCATAGATCTACCTAGGACACGATATAACAAGGATACAGGTGCAGCTAATGCCATTGACAGGGTTCTTTAGGAGGGGGAGGCTTCTCCATAAGAGGATCTATTGTCATTCTTGCTCTCTAATGTCGACAAGAAAGGTGAATCTCTCACACAAGTAGAGATTAAAGACAACATCTTCAGCTTTTATTTGTAGTTCATGATAAAAGAAGCTCAACTTTGACACTGTTGCTTAAATTTTTGGCAGAAAACCTTGAGTGCTATGAAGAATTACTCAAAGGTATGTTCGAAAATGCCCTCTTAATCAGTTCGAGTTGTCTATCATAACAATTAGTGGTAATTTGTTTACATGCTGGTAATATCAAGATTGGATTGTAGATAGATACTGTCATCAAATCTAAGTGATTCAATAAAAAAATTTAGCTAAGGGTTATGTTGAGAGGTTAAGGAGAGAATTCCTGAAATATTTATCTAGGAGGCCTTTTAGTGGAAAACGATTTTTCTGTTAACATTCATTCTTGGTTGAGTGTTGAAGCTAGTTACACCTTGTTACATAGTTTCCACTTTTGGAACGAATGTATATCTGTAGAATCCCAAAAAAAACCAGCAAATTCATTCATAAGTCAATCTAAACAAATTACAAAAACATTATTTCCCGTAAGCATAACTACCTACAGTTTTATTCATTTCTACCTTTTCACCCTATGAACCATTATCTATAGGGTGTGGAAAGCAAACCCTGAATGGTTGACCCAAGAGTAAAAGTGCGCAGCACGCTGGGCTCGCCATTGAGGTGTGGAGCGATGATGGGGTTTTAGGTGATTATTATCATTGACATAATTAGGAGATCCCATTTTCTTAAACTCAAAATTTATGGAGAATTCCTCACGAAGAAGTGACGCCTATCAAATATTTCACAAGCCTATCAAAGATTTTACATATGGTCGATTCACAATCCCTAAAGGATAAAGGATGGTAGGTGAGTCCTTCTCTGAAATCCAGCTTTGTTTAATATTTTTATTGGGATTATAAAATAGATATTACTGGGATTCTAAAGATGTATTTGACAGATTACAGTAAATTCAACCCACAATAAATCTTAAAACTTTAGGAATGGAGAGAAATTCAATCCGTCGAGATTTGAGGGAGAGGGGCCTCCTCTGTACATGTTTAGGAGGGCCACAAACGTGCCTTGGAATTGAATTTACTTTGAATTTGATAGAATGGAAATCCTTTTTTTTCTCCATACAGTTGTGAATAATTTCAAGTGGAATTTACTGAATCATGGTGAGATTGTGATCGTGGATTTCTGGCTTAAAAAAATATTAGAAAGTCAAATTAAAAGCCAATCCTACCAAATGCTACCTTAAATTTCATGAGGAAGGATTTTATATGAAATAATTATATATGGGATAATGGGACAGGCCATTATATCTTCATGTTGATAGGTTATTATGTTAATTATTAATATAGATTTATCTTAAGCTTGAATTTATTAAACCTAAAGAAAATCCAATTTCTTAAGGTCTAAGGTCGAACTTCATTTCTAGAGCTTATGCTCTTAATTACAGTGAAACATCAATGGTGCTATGTAATACATTGTCCTAGAAAATTCAGGACTCATGAAATTTTGATCATTATCACCAATAGTAAGCATGCCTTTCACAAATAATTTCTAAAATATCTCCTTAATATCCATGAAATTACTTTATTGTGTGGCGTTTCAGTGTACAGCTGCCTAACATGCACACAATAAAATTGACAAGAAATTTGCATATTTAGAAAACATATTAACCGATAGTTTTTAAAAGTATCATTAAACCGTAGTTCATAGTAATATTTTCCATTTTGGTCTAGAGTTTTGAATGTATTAATGGGTTCAAAAGGGGAGCGCATATCATAAAGACTTCCTAAGTAGAAAATCTTATGTGCTTTGTTCTCAAGATTTTATTTTCGATAAGTTATGATTTAACATGGGAAAATTATGTTAGGTAACCTCATTAACGTGAGTTACATAACGTGACTAATGTGACAAACATATTTTACGTGACCTCACTAATGTGACAAACTTGACAACATCTCCTTCTTACTAGTTTGTAAGTATCTCGCTACTCTAGATACAATTAATCTTTATTAAATATTCAATATTTATGCCTCCACATTAACTTACCTCATCTTTCACTTCATGGTTGTACATGTTAGTCTCTCTAGTTGAATCTCTTGATAATTTGCATCATCCAACAAAATATGTAGTAGAGTGTCTTCCATAGATACACATCCTCATCATTGTATAGATGGAAAGGTTGTCTCAAATTGCACATGCATTTTGAGGGGTAAGAGGTCCACTCTGGTCTATGAGTTCAACTTGAGGCTATTCTTCGATGTTCAAGGTGATTTTTTATGCAATTCTTCACCACACTAGAAAGATGCTTTCCTTATGATTTTTTAACTTGCTTCTATTTTGTTAGATTTTGATTATACAATTCCATGCTCACTATAAGAGATGGGGAGGTTATTGAGATCATTATCTATTCTTCCTTTAGTCCATTCACTCTATTGGCATACTTCTCACTTTGTAAGACCTTTCATGTCAAATTTATCGAGTAAATTTGTGCGTGTTAGAAGTCTCTCCCACGCTATTCAATGTGACTATCCCCTAGCATTGTGTGAGTAAAGTGTTGAAGAAGTCATAGTTTCTATCCTTTGGTACTTGTTGTGTCTAGTTGATATCATGAGACTTTGTATTGATAACTCTAGAATAAAGATAACAAATGTTTGGTGGCTAATTCATGTTCATACGTGCACTTGATTAATTGATGTGGAATTTTCTTAATTGGTTCGCCTCATACATATACCATGTGTAGTCAATTCTCTCTTATTATTTGAATCCATACTCATCACATTTAAGGTGTGGGTCAAAAACAATTAAAAGGAATTAATTTGTTGGTTTTTGAGTTTTCACTCATGGATGTGTGACTTTTAATTACAATATCACAAACCTATAAATCCCCCCCAAAAATAAATCATTATATTTTTTAACCGACTGAATATTGTCACATGTATAATTTGTCATACAATGAAGAGATCATAATTATGTGTAAAATAAATTGTAATTGATTCTTACATTAATTGGACATGTTATACTTCAATAAGGTGTTTGCATACATGTAAAAATGACGCTAACGCCACACCTAAAGCTAATGTTCTTACTTCTTTTAATTCCTATTATACAATTTGGTTTCACAAGTGGTTGGTAAGCCTAAAGGATAAGGTTTTTCCCTAGAAGGTACCTCCTAAATCTAGCAACTAAACCTAATTCCAAAATACTATCAAGAGTTTAAATAAAGGGGTTTAACGCAGCATAGTTCGGTGATGAATAACGTTATAATGTTTGTATTTTTTCTTGAAATGTAAGGACTTGGGGAGTATGTCCCTATCACCATAGTTGTAGTTTAACTTCGAACTTGGAATATAAAAATTTTGAGTTTAATATATATCTATTGAACCATACATCACGAGAAGATGCAAGGTTATGGACATGCTTGCATTTGAGTTTGAGCTTTGGCAATAACTCTCCCTTGGTAAGAGTTGACACCGAAGCTAGAAATTTAATGGCAAGTTAAATGCATGTCCAAGATGAATCTCGGTCCTCCATGTGTCACAATATTAGGCGAGGGTTTTGAAAAGGATTTAATGCAGTTTTAACATGTCTGAAAGTTTCATTAACATGTTTGTTTTTGGTTTGCAACGATTTATGGAATTACTTTTTTTTTCTGTGGTATGTTTGAGATTTTTATGACTGTTTATTGGCTACCAAATGACCTCATCCTTGCTCGTTATTTGTGGAGAATAAAAAGACCATTATTCAATGTGTCTTCCATGCCTTTAACCATGTATGCAACTCTCAGTTTGGTTGATTTAAATTTTTAAAATTTATTTCAACTCAAAAGCATAAGTAATTACTAACTTGGGTTTGCTTCTTTGTTAGGAGGAAGAGTGATAATAGTGTCTAGAAGGAGTATATCCATGGTCGTCTCTTTAATCAAAATTGGATAAGATTCTAAACTATGTCACTAACATTTTTCTTGTTGTAGTAAAGATGTAGTTAATCGTGGTTTACTTTGGTGAAACATGCTTCAGTTTAATTTGACTATAGTTAACGATGGTAGACTTTAGTGAACCACATAGCCAGACTTCACAATACAACATGAAACCTCTTGGTCAACCATGCTTGACTTTAGTTTGCCCAAAGTCATCAATGGTTGACTTTAGAGACTAAGGATTGACTTTAGTTAATCATGGCTCACTTTGATTAACCATAATTGACTATAATAAACAACAAATATACACCATGGACATTATAACAAACCATGGTAAATGGGTATGGATTGGTCACGTTTGATATATATCAACCAAATGAAACAATTTGACATAAACAATGCCCATATAAAAAAAAATATGTGTACATGAGACAACGTTAAAGTATTATTATTTTTTATTAAAATTAAGATATAAATAATTATTATAAAAAATATAAATAGTTAATATTTTATAAATATTTATACAAAATATTAATATTAATTTTAAATTTAGGTTAGTTTCATATCTATAATGTTATAAAAATCAAATTTAAAACATTCATCATGCTAATTTCATATATATAAGGTAACTTACAAGAAAAGAAAAATGGTATGAATTTAAAGGAATTTATATTATTTAATTTAATTTATTAAATATAATCTTCAATTGTATGAAGTTTTATTTATTAAATATAATATTATGTAATATAAGTTAAAATAATTATATTTATTAGATATAACATTTTTATTTGTATGTAGTGATGTTTTTTTTTATGTCAAAAGACATGCACGTAAGAGTTAAACAAGCAATGTTAACTTTCAACCTCAATGTTAAGACGAACCACCTATTAATATGCGAAACCATTTTTAAATGTTAAGTAATTGTTTTTGCATTAATTAATCACGATCCATTTAGAGCTAATAGATATGCCAAATATTCAATTAATCATGGTTGTACAATTGTAGAGTTGTGGTGAATATTGAACATCCTAGATCAAGTCCACTTCCCAAATATCATATATATAGGCAAATCCTTTTAAAAAAAATAAAATTTAATAATAAATAAATTTTAAAAAACCTTATTAATGACAAATAAAAATAAATATTATCAATAATCAAAGATAATTAGAAAATAAAAACGTTTGTAGATTCCCCTTATGGGATCCCCACATCTCTTAAAAGGATAACCAATAAAAGCTATTTCCAACCTAATATTATTTAACTTCACTCCCAAAAAGGGCTCAAGGTTGTCCTATTAGGTTGAATTATAGACACGGTCTTTCTAATGTTTTGTTGAGTGCAAGTCAATTAGAATTTGTTGGGGCACACACAATCACCTACATTTATTTCTACCCTCAACGCCCCAACTCGTTGGTTTCATGCCAATACTGGAAGGAAGAAGAAGATCATTGATAATTCAAACAAGAAAAACATTGATGGAGAGCCATAGAGGGAAGCGGTAAAGGTAATGGAAAAAACATTTTTAGATACCCTAATTCTTTGGTTAGGGAAAATCGCTATTAAAAACATGCTAATGGTCAATATATAGGAAAAATGTATTAAATAGGTAGAGGGACACGCCATTCCTTTATTGTCTCGAATCATGTGGATGTGACCAACCTCGAGAATTTTCTCTTCATCCCACTTCACAAAGAAAATGATATTCTTGCAAACAAAGCCATCCCATGGAAACCTCCATGAGTTATTTGAATAAAACCTCCATAAATCAATTCAATCAAATAGAGCTGAGCAGGGTAGAGAGAAGGAGAAATACTTGCAAAAAAAACCCTCCATTAGACAATTCAATCAAATTAAAAGCACATCTATCCTCCTCAATTGTTATACACTAAAAAACACAAATTCAAATACAATACAAAAAAACATAGCCTCACATGAAAAACTTCCAATACAAAATACATCAACCATATAGGGAACTCGAAAAAGCAAGATTTCAAAACATGTATCTCTAACAAAATCATAACTTGGATTAACGTAATAGTTGTTTCCAACAAAAGCACGATCCATTTTTTCAAAAATTCCCTCTCCCTCCCTCTCTCTCTGTCACACTCTCCTTCCATCTCTCTCCAACTCTCCACCTCTCTCCCATTCTCTCTCTCTCTCCCACTCCACCTCTCTCTTGCCCTCCCTCCCTCCTTCCCTCTCTCTCTCTCTCCTTATGCATGCCTCTATCATACTCTCTCTCTCCCCCCCACCCCTCTTTGTCTCTCTCGCTCCCTCCCTCCATCTCTCTCTCTCTCTCTCTCTCTCTCCATCTCGCTCTCTCTCTCGCTCCCTCTTTCTCTCTCACTCCTCCCCTCTCCCTCACCATCCCTCTCTCACTCTCATTACTTCTCTCCCACTCTGCCTCTCTCTCCCACTCTCCTTCTCCCTCGCCCTACTTCCCTCCCTCCATATCTCTCCCCCTCCCTCCCTCTCTCTCCCTGTCCCTCCCTCTCTCTCCCTGTCCTTCTCTCTCTCTCTCTCTCTCTCTCTCTCTCTCTCTCTCTCTCTCTCTCTCTCTCTCTCACTCCCTCCCCTCTCCCTCACTATCCCTCTCTCACTCTCATGCCTTCTCTCCCACTCTCCCTCTCTCTCTCCCACTCTCCTTCTCCCTCGCCCTGCTTCCCTCCCTCCATATCTCTCCCCCTCCCTCCCTCTCTCTCCCTGTCACTACTACATTTCGTTCCAAAATCGGATGAAAAAATCCGACGGTGTGTGGATTTCTTTTTTTAAACCTACCAAAAATCACAAAGATAATTTTTTTTTTGAAAATGTGGCCATAAGCGTCGCTTAAGCGACGACTAGTCTCATAAGCATCGCTTAAGCGACGGCTAGCCTCATAAGCGTCGCTTAAGCGACGGCGCCTTGAGTGAGTGGAAACTATCCTACCTAGAAAAAAAATGATTTCAATAACAAACATGCATTATATAATGCACACATGAATTTCCCATAAATTTCTACCTTGATATCAATTTTTGAAGTTTTGTTTTCCAGTTTTTCAGCTCATCTCAAAGGCCTTGAAGAGATATCCATGATTATTTTAGGATGCTTTTTATGTTTCTACATATATAATTTCTTATTTTCATAGTAATATAAAATAAAGCTATATGACATGATCAACAACTCCTTGGATAAAAAAAATGCATTGGATGAAAGCAATAGGTGGCAAGGCCTTTCCAATAGGCGTTGGAGGAAAATAAAACTATTAGACCCTATATGAAGCTTCTAAGGACCAAGGTCCATGAATAAGGACACAAACCATACAACATGGTATGTGTTGGACATCATTGTCCTCGTAGTGGTATGAGAGTGTTAATATGAGGTTTTGTGCACTATGAATGAGTCTCAAACCATGGTTGGGAGAGAAATTGATGTATTTATGCTCTAAATTATTACTAGTAAGCTAATAGGCCATGATAAAGGCCTCAAACCACAAAATATATTATTTAAAGTAGATATTTGGCAAATAAGTGATATCTAGACATATTTATGAGTTTTTGTGCGATAGGGATAGGTGTCAAGGCCGTAACAATAGTAAAGGGAGAAAAATTAGGGACTTACACAATAAATTCACCTCTAAGGATCATTAGTCATCAACATGACCTCAAACTACAATATGATGCCTTAAGAGGTGATATTTGGTATCCATGTGGGATATGTGTACCAGTATGAGGTGTTGTGTGGTGGGGGTGGGTTGTAATGCATTGACCATATTCGAGGAAGGAAAATAAGTCTCTTTGTAATTTGATGAATCCTTTAGGAATAAAGTTCAACTAGTGACAAAGGAATAATTGTGTTCCTTCCTCTAATATTTCCAAATGGATAAGATTCTAGGGTCATATGGGTGACCAACTAAGTTTTATGTGGATTTGACTTCTTAGAAATAATTGGTGATGATCTATTAAAGGTGGAGGAGGAAGTTTAGATGACTAGGACGATGCATACTAGTTTAAATTCAATATTCCTGGAATCCATCCCAAAGGTGGATTGGGGCCTATGAAATTCAAATATTTCATACCATTATCACTTTTCAATTGCATATATAAGATAATTTTAAAGGTGATAGTTGTTCACCTCAAGCCTCTTATTTCAATGGTGATATCTATGAAATAGTTTGTGTTCCCCAAGTTAAGATTGATTCGCAAGGCTATCAACTCATACTTGGAAGGTATGCACTTGATTAATACCTCTCATATTCTTGTGACTATCATTAAATTATTATTTCTAAATATTATGATTGAATATATTATTTCTAAATATTATAATTTCTAAATATTAAATTATGAGTAATGAGTAATTGAGTCACTTGTCATTTGTGAATGATATTATTCTATTTTTTCTTAATTCGCTGGTTTTCCATTCTGCATCCCATCAATACCTTTTTTCCCTCAAGAGTTTAACATTGCTAGAATTCAAGGTTATTGTTTTGATGAAAGGACCCATGGTGGTGGCACCATCCATGGAATGGTGGTTGTATTTGCAGGCCCTCTTCGGACCATAATCGACTTGGGTGATTGGGGTTTTCAGAATTGGCACACCTACTCATCGATCCAATGGACTGGGGTTTTCTCACCTACACTTGCCTACTCCTAGATTCGATGGCTTGGGGTTTGTTCACCTATGCCTACCTGCTCGCAGATTTGACAGGGTGGGGTTTCTCCAACGGCTGCACATTATCAATGCAAGGTCTACTATTTTGGTGAATGATGTTGGTGGGGCGTTTAGCTAATCCTGCTCAGAGATTTGACAGGGTGGGGTTTCTCCAACGGCTGTACATTATCAATGCAGGGTCTACGATTCTGGTGAATGATGTTGGTGGGGTGTTTAGCTAATCTTGTTAGCGGGTCCTTTCTATTTCCTCTTTTAAAAATTTTTGCTATTTCACATTAAGTTTTCAGCATATATGGGCCATTTTCTTCCAAAACCAGGATTTTGGTTCACCTAGAAAGTTTTTAGAGTTTTTCAGGTTGCCTTCTAACAATATTTTCTAATATTCTCCGATATTCTGATAAGTTTCTTTCAATACCCATGGCAATATATTCTCCAAAACAGTATATGCTACATTGCTAGAGAAATAATATACTGGAACCAGAGCCTCCTGTTCCAGGCCTTTCACCACCACATTTGCCAGAAAATAACTCAGCTCATTACCACTCTCCTTTTGGTCGAGTTTAGGAAATAAACAAAATGCGTGATATGTTTGCTAAAAAGGATTTACCCTATAAGAGAGATAGCTGTTCAATATTACGAAACAATGGTAATAATCAGGATCTATCCCCAAATCTAAGTGCACAGGGTTCTGTTCATCTCAATTCAAATTGTGATACTGAAAATCAGTCAGCAAAAACATGCAATTTAGATGGCTTGTCCACCCAAATGTCATGTCCTGTTGATGGAAACACTATTAGCCATGCATCTATGAATGGAGCCACTCATTATAGGTCTCAAATATCTAGTCCATTGTGCATGGACGGTGTTTGTTTGAATCCTGAGGGCAACCATTCTGCAAAAATGGTAGCTTCCTTGAATAGTAATCATTCAAAGTCTAGTTACCCTTGTGACTTGAAGGGATCTAGGAAAACAATTTTTCTTCAAAATATGATGTGAAAGTTGAAGCATGTGGACCAATTATTGATGGGAAGAACTTTATTCACAATGGAGAACATAGAGAAATCAGTAAACTTCCAATCAAATCAATTGAGAGTCTTAGGACTGATAGAGACTCCCGTTCTAGTCATGACAAAGGTATGCCAAGGAGTTTCAATGAAGCAGGTAGAAACTTGGAACTTCAACATAAATGCCCTTCGAATAAGGTGCCTGGGTATGTTGAAGACAAAATCACTGATCGAAGCACTCAAGATACAAAATTAGATAGAGATTCCTGTCCAGATGGAGAAAATTATGCACCTCCTGTGGAAGGAGGTCGATATTCAGATATTTGAAAACTTGAATGATGTGAATTGTTGTTCCAAATTTAACAATCTTATCCTAGTGACTTGCCATCAACCATATTTGAAAGAGGCACTAACAGCTCGTCCATCTGGCATCAATGACTGGTGGCTAAATGTTGTATGTGAGTTAGCTTTTATCACTTGTGGGATGGTCAGCACAGGTTTGCATAGCCTTCTTAGGGCCTTATTTATAGGTGAACATTTCAATAAGTCTTTGGTTGGGATATCACCTGTTTGAAGCCAATAAACTGAAGCTGCTTCAGCCTTATCTTACTGTCTTTGAATTCTTGTCCTCACATTGGGTGATATACTTCTGCGCTTCACAAGTCCATTCCCTTGTTTATCAAGCAAATGGGATTTCACTCATTGAGCCAATCTAATCATTCTTAAAACATATAAATTATTCATCTGTAGCTCCCACCAGAGTTTCACCTAGTGCCAAGTTTCTCCACATATTTCTAGAGTGTTGTGTCAATGGGATGTTAGTCTGGCAGTTCCAACCACACAGCTCTCAGCCCGCCTTCATACATGAGTTTATAATGGCCTCTTGATGGGTGCATCCAATGAAATATCCAAGTAGTGTGTACTGATTGTACTTATTGCAATTAATTCCTTTATTTAGAAACATAAATAGTAACATGGATAAAAGGGTCTGGCTCATTACCTGGTGGAAGACCTCTAGGATGAATCTCTGGGGTCCTTCTAGCAGCACCATTGTTGGATGCCTCTGTGATAGATGAAATTACATGCTGGCAGATGCATTGCCAGAAGCATTAACATTTACCTTACCATGCACTTTTTAGTCAGCACCATTGTTGAATGCCTCTGCAATAGACGAATTTACAGAGTGAGCAGATGCATTGCCAGAAGCATTAGCATTTGCATTACTGGGCCCTTTCTGAGCCATTATGGGTTCACAATCACCTTATAGGGGGAAGAGTGGCTACTCACTACCTGAACAATATAGGTAGCAGCAAGGTCAAGTAGTAAATACTCAGCAAAGCAGGACTGTTTTATGGTAATTTGCTAGTCATAGTCAGTGAAATGGCTCTAGATTATGTTGTACAATTCTAAATGGTTTTTTAATCTGCTCTGGATCAATGTTAATACGTCACCTGTTTGTAGTTTGAATGACTGGCTGGGCAATGCTACGATTATTATCCAATTGATACTAGAACATTAATACATGGGCAGTGTCTTTTGCTTGTACTTATTACTTGCTTAGGAGTTTTATGTTTGCTAGGTCATTTGTATGAATAATGAACTTTTTTCTGTCTGCTCTTTATGTTGGTTTGTAGAAGGACTTGTACATTTCCACTTTGTAAATTTGAAATACATTGTTCTTAAATTGGGTATGAAGTCACGCAATTGTACAATTTGTATCCAATGTAAGAATATTGATGTATGAGACTGCCTTGTTTGTGGGACAAGAGATCCCTTCCATTCTGCAATTTCATTGCTTAGTTTACAGAAGTGTGAACATGTGCTGCTCCAGGGAGAAAAACACATGTTCTTAACACATGTTTTTCATAGGACATATCTGAAACACCAGCCCCCTCCATTCTTTCATCAACTGAAAGATGTGGCTGTAGCATTCGTAAAAGAGCACTGACATGTTCTTCATTAAGTTGGTGATAGGATTCTTTGTAAATAGAATAATGCCAAGTGATATTAATAAATTATCCATAATTTACATTGTTCCTCTTTCAAGTGATATTAATATAGTTGTTGCTTCCTATATCTTTCCTTCATGGTAAAGCCTTTTGATGAAATCAACAAACGAGATATCAAGCTCTGGCCCAACAAACACATCGTTTGGTTACTACTCCATAATGTGTTTCAGGAGTTTTATGTTGCCCCTATGTCTATGGGCATTACCTGCAGTGTTTCTGTTGGATTTTACTCATTCCTTCAAATATATTTTTCATTTTTTTGAGCAAATTCTTGGATGTTTCTGATCATAGATATCTGTGTGTGTACTGATGCATGGGCCATCTGAATGCATA
>LPNX010952285.1:2937-177016 GCA_001517045.1 Pseudotsuga menziesii
TAAAGGCACCAACACAAAGTGAATTTGGCCATTGGCAGTGGATACCATGGTAGTTTTTGGATCACTATTGACTCCTCAAAGTTCTGTCCTATTAGCAGTAGTAGGTAAAATAAGACATCAAGATTATCCCTGAAGAACAAGAAAGAGAGAAAACTCCAAAAATATGTAACCCCTTGAAGAATGCTTCCCACCAGGTGAAATCCCAACCCTCCTCTGCGGACAAAGGGCGGAAACCCCTCCCATTCAACAAAACCCTATAATGGCATGGATATTCTATATGTTAATAGGATTTTATAGTCCATTCAAATCCATCTAGTTTGAGTTCGCGACAACAACAACCTCACAAATTTCCTGACTGCCAAAGAGTTCCCAAAGCATGGGGCATGCAAGAGACTTGTAATCCCTAATTAAAACAAAAAGCTGAAATGGTGAAAAATTATTGGTTTGGTTCCCCCTATATTTGATAATTATCTGAATAAAACTCACGGAATACGATGGGATTGTGGATATTGTGATCCACCAACTTAAATTTCTCCACATAAACTTTCAAATGCTCATCTTTGCTAATATGCACCCATGGGTCAAGTGCCTCATCTAGGCAGACCAGGTTTTATACCTCAATAACGGGGGCCTTCTTCCCTCTTGACTTATTCTTTTGGGTAGTGTCCCCTGCCGTGCCTTGCCTGTGATCGGTACTGTGTGCAGCAACGTTCTTTTTATGCTCTAGTACCATATTTGTATACCATATGCCACCTTCCATAGCTCTCGTTGCCCACAGGTTGAACCTTGTCAAAGGATCCACCCTACAACAAGGACAACAAAAGCAATAGGTAAGGCAAGGGATGCCTAAATAAAATGGTGGAAGCGATAACAGAAGCATGCAGAGATAGCATAACACTGCTGGTCGAAAGAAAGAAATAAAAATATTTGTACCAGAGGTTTGCTGAGATTTGTATCAGACTTCTGTTGGTTCTCCGATTCTTCCTCCTCCGTTTCTTGGGTGCTTGGCAATGGTGAGAGCGACCCCATAGACATTTGAAAATGGTAAATGAGAACAGGGGTTTGAATGATAAGAGCCGACATTCAATACGACCAATGTATATGCCACCATGATAGCACAAATCACATCAAAGCGCTTTGTATTCTTTTTTCCAATTGACCATTTTGAAGCGCCGTCGCTTAAGCGACGGGTAGATGAAAAAAGGCGCAAATGAAAAAAGGGGTTTCTTTTATTTCAATTGTTGACCAATTTGAAGAGCCATCGCTTAAGCGACACTTATGAGGAAATCCATCGCTTAAGCAACGCTTATTGGTACTTATGAGCCTAGCCGTCGCTTAAGCGACGCTGATGACCACAATTTCAAAAAAAAAAATTATCTGTGATTTTTGGTACAGTTAAAAGAAAAAATCCACGCGCCGTTGGAAGTAACCGTTGGATTTTGAATCGAAATGTAGTAGTGAAAAAATTAATAAAAGTAGACTCGAAAACTTAGTTCTAGGGTTTAACGAGCATGACCAAAGTTTTAAAAATGCGCTCGGGGGATTTTTTGTTTTGACCGAGAACAAAAAAGGTGAAAATGAAACTCATCCCTATCCAAAAATATAATTTCTTTATAACCTGTAATTCTCAAAAATACCATTAGACTTCAATTTGATAAAAAATTAGACCATAAAAGACCATATTAAAGGTAAAAATAATTAAATAATTAAAATAAAAGGTCAAAATGGTAAATAAAACTCATAAAAAGTAAGAAATAGTTACCATTTTGTATATTTAACCATCTTTGGAGAAAAAGGGCCCTTTTGAGACCAATATTGGAGTGCACATTGCAAAGGCTACAATTGATCATTTAGGCAATCATTTGAAAAAAGGTAATTACTAACCTCTTGCCTTTCATTTCTATGGTTTCCATTTTTTATTTGGTGTTTTTTTGGGGTTTTTAGGACCATGTTCCAAGGGGAAAATGCACCTCACTAACACTGTGCCTTTCTCTTTCAAGAACTGTGGTGCTACATGACACCACACATTTCGTTAAGGGAAAGTGTGGTGCCATCGCTTTGTCCGAAAGGAGAGAGTGTGGTGGCCTAGATTTCCTTAGAAAACCAAAACATGGGACCAAAAAAAGGTTTTTTGGAGTTTTAAAATGATCATTAATGGTGTTTAATGCTTCAATTTGACTGTTTGGCAGGTTGAATGAGAAAAAATGGTCATGTTGAAGGAAATTGAACATGAGTTAGATGATATTTGTGGGTAAAATAATCATGGCACAGTTAGTGCACTTCGAGAGTGCGGGATCTTGAATTTTTTCCAAGTGCTTAGCATGAGGGATCAGATCATAGTACTAAAGTACATACTTAAGATGTGGAATCCTGAACATAAACACTTTGAGGTGGGGGCACACATACTCATAGTTGAAGTAGAAGACATCTACTTCCTTACATGACTCTCAAGGAGGGGAGAACCCATTTGACTAACTGGTCCATGAGGTAAGGATGTGACTACCCAAGGCCTTATCAATCAGTATTTTTTCCCAGGAACCCAAATGAGTGGGAAGAAAATCCCAATTAAAGATGTGAGGAACTTTCCTTTGAGGACTGTCCTATTTACTATGCAGAGAGTATCTAGGAGTCATGGAGCACATCAAGCTTCTAGGGCCCACATGTTGTATGCCCTAGGAAATGACACCAAATGTATTCAAGATCAATCTTGACAATGGGTACTTCAACAATGTGTTGTATGTGCCCGATATTGCAGAAAACCTACTCTCCGTCTATCAAATGACACATACAGTTTTGTCCAAGAGAGTGGAATTTGCTCAAGATGATGTGGAAGTATAAAAAAATTCTATAAGCAAAGTTGTTGCAATGGGTATTGTAGATCATGAGTCAAGAATGTACATGTTTTCACACTTTCTTCCTTACTCCTCAGGGAATGCGCTCCCATCACATGCCAATGAGAGAATAAATCTATGGCATGATAGTTTTGGAAACCTCAACTATAGATATCTTCAAGCTTTGAGAAAATAAAACATGGTTTAAGGACTTCCAAGCATCAAGTTTTCCAAAGGAACATGCAAGAGATGCATTGTTGGAAATCATGCAGAGAACAAGTATGACAAGGGGAAGGCAATAAGGGTTGACCAAGTACTTGAATTGATCCATTCATATCGTATAGGACCTATTCCCACACCCTCCTATGGAAACTCAAGGCATGTCTTGACATTCATAGATGATTTCTCAAGGTATTGTTGGGTGTTTTTCCTTAAGCAAGGATCAGAAGTGTATGAGATATTCAAGTATTTCAAAGATTCTATTGATAACTTCAGAGGGAAGAAGACCAAGGTATTAAGAAATTATAAGGGAAAGGAATTTGAAGATAATTTCATTCAAATGCAACATTCAATACCTTACACACCACAACAAAATGGTGTGGCAGAGCGCAAGAATAGAGCATTGATGGATATAGCCACATGCATGTTGGAGGATAAGTATTTGTATCCTAATATATTGGTTTAAGTAATAAATTATGTTGCATATGTTCATAATAGAATTCCACATAAATAATTGGAAAGGATAACTCCATTTTAAGCTTGGAGAGGTCACAAGCCAAATGTTCCTCATTTTAGGGTTTTTGGCTCAAAGTCTTGGGCTATAATTCCTCCCAAGAAGAGAAAATCCTTGAAACCTCAAATAAAGGATTCCATAATAGTTGGCTATACTGAATATGCAAATTTATATAATCTCTTTGATCCCTTATCTTAGAAGACTTTAATTGAGAGAATTGTACAGCTCAAAGAAGAGCCCAGGCAAGAGGTTAAGTTAGTAGAGGGGGATTGCTCACACCCTCCACTCAATGATGATGTAAGTGATGTTTATCTTTTTGATTTTTATGATTCTGATATGGAAGATGAATATTATAACATGCATGTATATCATTACTCTCCCATAATTCCAAAATGGGCTGATAAAACCATAAAATCAACCAGTGATCTTGCAGGAGATCTACTAGACTCTAGGAAGACTATATCTCAGTTTCACAATGCTTTCTCCACTTGTTATTCAAATATTCTAGAGAGGTTTTTTATGATTTTTGTATATGAAAAAAAAACATATGAATAAGCATCACATGACCCAATATTGAAAACAACCATGCAATAAGAGTTCAAGCCTTTACAAGACAATGAAACTTGGGAGTTGGTTCCTCTACCTTCCAAGAGGAAACTAATGCAATGTAAGTGGGTTTATAGAACCAATATGGTTACTGATGGTTCATATGTGAAGTATAATAATAGTTTAGTTTCCAAAGGCTTCTTTAAATTCCATGGAGTGGACTACACATAGACATTTGCACTAGTTGCAAAGATGGACTCAATCAGGCTAGTTTAGGCCATTACTGCATATAATGGATGGGAGGTGCACCATATGGATTTGAAGAGTTATTTTATTCATGGTAAATTCAAAAGTATATTTATATGAAACAACCTCAAGGTTTCATTCATGATCTTTCACTTGTTTGCAGGTTGAAGAAGACTCTCTATGGCCTCAAGCAAGCCCCTAGGGCTTGGTATGCCAAGATGGACAAATTTCTTCTCTCACAAGGATTTGGAAGATGCAAATATTATCCTAATGTGTATTTTCAACATTTATATGAATCTATTCAGATCATAGTATTGTATTTTTATGATATTTTGATCGTTTGAAGTTTCATTGCTGATATAGGTTCAATTAAGTATTCATTGCACAATGCATTTTCTATGACTGACCTACGATTGTTGAAACAATTTCTTGGCTTGGATATTGAGAAATATGATGTAGGCACTAAGGTCAGCCAATAAAATTATGATTTAGACCTGTTATCAAATTTCAAAATGTGATACACCCAACAATTGATATTGTTTGTCGACTCTGACAGGCTCAACATCAATTTCAACAAGTCTGAACCTCGACACAACCTCGAAATGCATCGTCGATACCAACGATTGACACGACTACAACAGAGTGTATATTTTTCTTCCAGTCATCTGTAACAGTTTAACTTCTAAACCATTCCAACTTCTTGTAACTGAATGTAACAAGCAGACAACCCAAGCATTCTTAGTACTCTATATAAACATGTATACTATTGTAACATACAAGCAAAGTAGTGAGCATAATACAACAGTAATGAAATAACAAAGATTGGTTCAAATTATTGAATTTTGTTTTTGTATATATGTTTATGTGTGTGTAGTGTATTTCCTACTTTTCTCATTATTGATATGCTTCCACCATAACGGTACTCAATTTATTCAATTGAATTGTTGTCCCTATCCTGCGCCTGGGAACCCTGATCATTGGTATCATAGTATATTCATAGCTTGTTGGTGCTTAAGTTGTGTACATGCACTTCTATCGACTTTACCTAACTTATGCATGTTCAAACATGCTTGCAATCTCAGCAATCCAAGTAGACACTACCTTCAACTCCAGAGTATCCACCTACTTGCACCATTAGATTGAAGATGGTCGAAGAAACAAACAATAGACATGCAACTAATGAGACATAGAAACTCATAGAGAAAGAAATGACTTGATAATGAACTGAAATGTTCACCAATTTCAATGATATTATCACACGATTCACCTCAACCTCAAGAGGATGCTTGAGGAGATCTAACTATGACAAAATAAGTCCATTCAAAGTGAAAATAAACTTGGACATACCAAATATTGAAGGAAATATTGACACAGAATACGTAGGCAATTGGGTACAACAACTGGAATCCTATTACTCTATGAATCAACTCTCAGAAGTTGAAAATATCACCATTGCATAAATGTCATCCTCTGTGCACTGCCGGTGGGAGAATATATAGACAAATACAGAGAAGGAAGGACACCCCATAGAAACATGGGATAAATTTGACGAATACATTCGGAATGAGTTCTACTCACCCAAGTACATTGAACAATAGTATAAGAAGTGTCAACATCTAAGGAAATAGAAAGACTAGTCCATGCAGAGTTACACCAATAAGTCCTATTGATTCATGGCGAGAATTGGTGTTCAAGAAGAAGAGACGTTGATTTTTTTAAAGTACATCAATGGATTGTCCCCGTACATTCAACAAGAGATAGAGTTTCTGGTTTTAATTACGCTTGTGAATGCATTATACTATATGCCAGTAAGCTTGAAGCTAAGCAGAAAAGAAAAGTACGCTTTGCTACCAAGCCTACAGGTTAAACATTCGACAAGAAGTCACGAACCAACTCCGACAAGTCAAGAAACCCTTCTCATCTGACCTTTCCAAAGTAATATCATGGAAAAAATCACTCTCAGAAAGACAAAAGTGTTACATCGAAATCTTGCACTCTTGATCCATGTGTTAACCCTATGCCTCATCCCCAAGTTTATTTGTGCTAAAGTTGACTGAGATTGATATTTTCCTGCTTTTTTCCCTCTCTAGGAAGGTCAGTGCTCTTGTCCTTCATGCTAGGAGTGCTGAAGGTGCTTTTTCCCTTCATGTTAGGTGTGTCGGCATTGGCACTCTGTCTCCCACTTCTAGGAGCGCCGACAATGCTTTCTTCCTTTCTGGAAAGTGCACGCGTAGTGTTTAGAGGTGAAAAAATGAAGATTCAAGACCCTTCTCGAAGGTGGATTAGGTGGTGGTTTATCCCTATTATTTAGGTGAGGTGGAATTTGATTCCTAACCTATAGGTAAGATCCCTTTGATCCCTCCTCCTAATCCTCAACCTACTCTATTCCTTTAGCATTATAAATTAAACCCTCTCTCCATTTGGAAGGGAGGAAGGTATATGGTACTTTTATACTGGTGGAATTTCTAGGTGGCTTACTATCTTGCATTCGAGGCTTTGGATTCGATTGTTGGAAGAGAGATTGCAGCGTTAAGGCTAGGATGTAATGTTCTCTCCTATGTAATTCTATGTATCTCCTTGATTACATTAATACAAATCTCTTTCCATAAACATTATCGTGTGAATAATGTTTATAGATTTCTTCCTTAATTGTTACCTTAGATCAATTATATGTTTGGATACACATATGATGTTTGCTTGTTTCCACATGCTTTACAGGGTTTTACAACTGTAGCTCTAAAGATTATGGAGCTTGGATCAACAAAGAGAGAAGAGGACCTGCATATTTCAGGTAGGTGATCTATCTGTTTCTTTGCATTTCTGCTTGATCTAGGAAAGTAGATTGTATTTGTATTTGATTTGTTCTAGATCCACTTGGAATAGGGAGATCTGGCTTGATTCCAATTGAGTATATTTATTTGATAACAAAAAGGGAACGTAGAAAACAAACCCATACTAGGAAATGTTGTGATTACCACAATTCATCATGGCATGATATGTCTAAATTCAAGGGTCGGAAGAAATTTTTGGCTAAATTTTATACATCTGACTTGTCCGACAAAACCTTAGTAGAATCTAACCCAGAATCATTGACCCTTTTGACATCGACATCTACCACTCCGACAGCCTTGAATTTTTTCAAAGAGAGGAAAGAGAGCACATGTTCCATACACAGACATGGGTTTGAAACAATCCATTGCATCTGATCATGGATAATGGTAACCAGAAGAACTTAGTTACTGAATATCTCATGAAGAAACTAAGTCTTATCACCACTCCATATCATCAACCTTATAATATCAGTTGGATGAAGGATGGACATGAACTAAGGATCACCTGACAATGCAGACCCGCCTACTTCATTAATCCTTTTTAATATGAATTACTATGTGATGTGGCACCACTTTCAATAGCCAACGCCTTGTCTGGGAAACCATACTTATGGGATAGACATGGAAGTTATCATTCACGGCCTTAGAAGGTGATTGTCAAACTATTGCACCAATGGTATGGCATACTAGACCGATGACCTACATCAATGGTTGTGATGGTATCTTCCAAACAAACAAAGAATCTCATCATTCATGCTCAGAAATTTACATTGATAGTGATTAAGCCTTAGTATCCCAGGAAGACTGCAACAACTAGTCGAATCATCGACTAGTGCAACTCCTGGCAATAGCAGCAAATTGACGACATTATTGATGAATACTTGAACAAATTTGAAGAAAGAAACATAGTACCTCTTCATTTCTAGGTAAAACACTCCATTGAACTTGTTCCTAGTTCTTCATTACCTAACACATATGTTTACATAATAATATTAATTATCAATAATGAATATATTTGTAGACAGTTTCAATATTTAATAATAAAAAAAGTCACATTCGACACAACTCCTCTCCACCTAGAAGTCTATTCGTCCTCGTTCCAAAGAAAGACGGGAATTAGCGCATGTGCATCGACTATTAGGATCTTAACATGATTTTGATAATGAATAGATACCCTCTTCCAAGGATAGACAAATTCATCAACTATCTGAAAAATGATAAGTTCTTTACTAATATCTATCATCAATTTTTTATTGATCCCACTAATGTATGGAAAACTGCTTTCAAAACCAAGGAATGATTGTTTGATTGTTTATTCATGCCTTTCTGCTTAACCAATGCACCTGTAACCTTCATGCGATATATGGATGACATTCTTTGACCTTTCATCGACAAGTGTGTCATTATCTACCTAGATGATATCTTGATTTTCAATTGATCATGGAAAGAAAATGCCCGATAGTTTCGAGAAGTCCTCAACACTATTCAACAACATCGGCTCTATTTTAACATGGAAAAATTCTCATTTATGATGAACATAATCAAATATTTGGGGTATGTAATCGACTTTATAGGCATTCCTATCGATCCAGACAAGGTACAAATTCTCAAATATTGGCTCATTCCTAAAAACATTCATGAACTAAGAATTTTTCTTGGTTTGGACAATTTTTATCAACGATTCATAGTCGGCTTCAGTCACATAGCTTGGCCTTTGAATCAATTGACTAAGGGAAATACGAAAAATGTCTTCAAATGGACATCAACACAACAACAAGATTTTGAGCATCTCAGACACAAGATTTGTACTGTACCAGTACTTGTGTTACATTATTTGAATTAGCCTTTTGATATTGAGATGGGAGCATCAAAATATGCTTTAGGTGCAATGATCACTCAATATCATCTCCCAGTCCCTTTTCATTCTAAAAATTTCAATGACAATGTCATAAGGTATTTGGTGAATGAAAAGGAACTGTATGCCATTGTGCACGCCCTTAATAAATGGAGACATTACATTCTTGGGAAGAAAACAATCATCCCTACTAACCACAAGACCTTATAGTTGGCCCTGTCTGAGTCAAAGTTACAAACAACTCAACAACTCAAGTGTATTAATTACCTACAACAATTTTAGTTGGTAATTAATTATCAGAAAGGTAAAGCCAATTCCACAGCCGATTGTATCATTCAACCACCCATTACTCTACTTTTCACAATGATGAGTATGTAGGGCTCTGACACCACCACTTGGCCTCAATTGTATTTAGTAGACTGTGATTTTTGTGAAATTTATCGACAACTTCAAATTGACTCATCGACCAATACCAACCAATTATTGAAATATACCTTGCTATACAAGCTTGGATAACTTTGTGTACCAACAGGTGAGCACCGACATAAAACCATTTGGGAAGTGCACTATAGAAAGGATGCAGGATACTTTAGAGTAGAAAAGACCCTTTCCATCCTCCAGAAGTATTTTTGTTTTCCTTCACTTAAATATGATGTCAACAGGTACATTCAATCATGTGTGGTTTGTGCCATTTCTAAACCATAGAATCAACGAAAACAACTGTATACACCTTTGTTGGTTCCTAGTCGACCATGGGAATCTATTTCTATGGACTACTTAACAGAATATCCTACTACCAAACATCAACTTGACGCAATCTTAGTAGTATTCGACATATTTTCCAAGATAATATTCTCATTCCATGCAAGAATACTACGTAAACACAACAGACTGATCAACTCTTCTTTGAACATGTTTGGAAACATTATGGCCTTCCAACTACCATAATTTCTGACAGATATGTTAGATTTGTCAACATATTTTGGACAACTCTCTGGCAATAGCTCGACACGAAACTGTCTTTGTTGACAGCTTTCCATCCTTAGACAGACGAACATACAAAAGTTATGAATCGCTTGGTAGCACAACTGCTCCATGTGTACAACCATGAGCATCATTGGGAATGGGATGAAAGTATCCCATATATACAACATAGTTACAATCGTGCTCAGAACAGCTCTACAATCAAGAGTCAATTCAGGATCTATTATGGATTTTGTCCCTTATATCCCATCAAATTGATTAGTTCATTGACACAGTTGAACAACACCGACTCTAATCGACGAGAAGTTGAAAAATAATTGAATTTTCAAGACGAAATATACAACATCCAAAAACAAACACATGAAATGTTACAATGAACTAATGCAAAATCTAAGGCCCAAAACGATAAGCATCATATTCCTCATTCATTTCAAATTGGGCATTATGTCTAGTTGCATCTCAAGAAGGAACGCTTTACATATCCATATAGAAATATGAATCCTTTGTGATATGGTTCGTACATTATCCTTAAGAAAATTGGAGAAAAGTTCACTTTCTAGCTCGACATTTCTTCATGCGTGGGTCTACATCCATTATTTAATGTGGATCTACTTCAGAAATACCATGCACCACTGTTGGAATAGAATAACTTACAGATAATAGAACCCGAAGACATACATCCAGATGTTTAGGAGCCTCTTCCTTGGGACACCATTTTGGGATGACGCATACGCCATACAAGGACAAACACAATTTCCTTGTTGCAGGTGGCTAAATTCGAACATATCCCATTACAAGGTAAGTGACACTTTGCTACTAAACTCAACAACAAGTTTCATCATCTGAACAAGCAAACAATGGGGCCCTTTGTTTCTTAAGGAAAGAGGAATAATCCACCCAGCAGTTGGCATTGTTTGTCGAATCTTGCAGGTTCAACATTGACTTTGACAAGTCCGAACCTCAACACAACCTTTACAGGTTCAACACCTTGACATTCATTTTCGACGGAGGTGATCAAGACAACTACAGAATATTATCTCTTTGTCTTCTAGTCATCTGTAATAGTTTAACTTCTGAATCGTTCCAACTTCTTATAACTAAACGTCACGAGAAGACAACCCAAGCATTCTCAACACTCTATATAAACATGTATATTGTTGTAATATACAAGCAAAGTTTTGAGCATAATACAACTGTAATTAAATAACATATATTGGTTCAAATTCTTACCTTTTGTCTATGTATATATGTTTCTATGTGTGTAGTGTATTTCCTTCTTTGCTCATTCTTAATATTCTTCCGCCATAACAACACTCAATTCATTCAATTAAAAAGTTGTCCCCGTCGTGTTCCTGGGAACCTAGATAAAAATGGATGAATGTAAAGCAGCTAAGTTTCCCTTTCTTTCAAGAGTAAAAATAGGTGATTTTGACTAGAGGCGCCCATGCATTGTTTTTTAGTGTTTTGGCTATTTTGGAGCATTTATGACTGCCTAGAGCCACTCCCACTCACCCATGCACTCCAACACACCTACCTGGCCCTTATTTATGAAAACGCATGCTTCCCCAACCTTCACATGTCCATTCTTGACTCTTTGAGGTGGTTTGGGAGATTATTGGTCCACCTAGGGGGATTTGAGGTCCAATCTAAGCCTACCACATGTATGCCACCGATTTTTCTCCAAAGGCTAGTGATTTTATCCTATTGCAATATAATCATGTTCCAGACATGTTTACATGTTGGACTTTAATATAAAACTTAGTTATTGGCACCATATCTATGTGTTAATTTTCCTCTTTTACATTGTTTTCTTCATGTATTGTCAAACTATTTTGTTGTGAGGATTCTCTTAGATTCTAGATCTTGTTGTGAATCAGAATTTTACATAGTCGATGATGTTGAATTAGTTGGGGTGGTCTCATGTAGATGCATGTTCTTCTTGGAGAGGTACTTGAAATATTGAAGCGATTTGTTCGGCATAGGGAAAAAATCGAGGGGTCTATGGAAGAGGGGTACATAGTATATGTGTCATTCTATTATTATAGTGAGTGCATCAAGAAAATCAACGAAATATCAGGTGCAATGATTCAGTATTATGAATATGATGAGGACAAAAGGGAATGCGAGTTACTGGAAGCGAAAGGAAAAAGACACTTGATAAGGAGTAAGTCACTTATATTTAAATATTCACATTTGCATATAGTAACTATTCACAACAAACTTCAAAATATATATTTCATCCCATACGTACTGAATTAGGTTTTGTTTCCATGAATACAACAACAAATTTAGAAATTGATGCAATCAATAAATTCATTCTTTACAACGTAGAGGCAACACAGTCGTGGGTCGCATTGTATGAAGAGAAAAGGAGGAAATGGGACATTGACAAAAAATAATTTAGGCGGTTGAACAAAAGAAGCATGCCTTTTCTAGATCATCTAAAAGAAAATATGCCAATGACATGTCCCTACAGTTGGGTTGCAGATCAATTCAGAGAGAGATATGGTGCATTCAGTCGTCACCCTTCTAAAGTGGAGGATGCACTAAAAATTGAGACCGGGTGCAACAACTCGGTAATAAAATATTCATGTACATTTCTAACATTATATTTCAAATTTGAATTGTAAAATCTATATTTAATGTATTAATGCTTTGTTTTTTAGACATATGACACCATCATGTGTTAACTTTTTGTATAGCTTCATTCGTTCCCATATATGTGTGGGCTTATGGACATGATTTTCACACTAAGGATGTTGATGATGGAAGTGTTACACAATACTATGGAGTGGAAGCCGAGTTCAACCAATCTAGTCATGCTAGCCGCTATGAGCGAAACCATCTAGGAGGGATGTTGGGTTATGTCAGAAAGTTACAAGAGATCATTCAAGTCGATTTCTCATCTTACCAATGTGTTACTTTTACGTATAGGTGGTGGGACACATTCGACAGGAATAGCATAAAGGAAGATCGTGATAGTGGGTTGATATGTATTGACTCTAGAAACATGTGGCATGAAAGTAAGGATCCTTACGTTTTTCCAAAACACTACAACCAAGTTTTATTTTACCCAAATGTGTTGGATAGAGATTGGTGGTTCATATTAAGACAACTTATATCTAAACATTTTTTTAGAACAATGTTATCATGTCAATAGAGGAAGACGACATGGGTGATGGAAATAGAGATTGATATGTAGATGTTTTATTTCAGCATTTACATATTGATATATCATTTTGTTACTATTATCTTTGATTTTCTAACTATATTGTTTGTTTTCATGTTATGATGGTGGAAATAGAAATTTGATTACTCGATGCACTGATGTTTAAGCAATTTCAGTTGGTTAACAACCAATATGATGTGAAATATGGTTGATGTCTTTGAACTAATTTATGATTGTACGGAATGATTATATGTCATTGTCCAAGTTATCTGTATTATGTCTTATGTATACATATAAATACAACATGAAAACAACTTACATGATTCAATTTTATTTTATTTACGTGAAAGTAAAAGCTAACATATTCTTCCAGAGTTGAAGGTGTTCTCTAATATCTATATTAATATTGCAATAATGCTTGTATTTTATGATGTTTTTGTTATGAATAATGTTAAGAATTATACTTGAATTAATTTATGGCATTTATGTTAGATTAATGTAATGTTTTTTTATTATATGATTAGATTAAGTTCAATTAATTTATGGCCTTGATAACAATGCAATTTTCAAGAAAATTTAATGTGGTCTCTAGTTTATCCATCAATATTTGAATGCTTGTATTTCATGATGTTTTTGTTATAAATTATAATGCTAAGAATTAATTTCATTAATTTATAACACTTTTGTTATAATGTTTGCAATTTATTTCAATGGAAAAAATAGAGAAAAAAATACTTTTAAGGATGAAGGTGTAGGTATGTAATCTTGTTTACGAGAAAAAAATGGGTTTAAGAAAATATATTATATTAAGTTGGATTGAATATTTGAAGCTCTATATTTCTAGGAGGTTGAACTCCATCTTTGAATTGTTTGAGATAATAAGGATTTATTATCTAAAGCGGTTTACAAATTATATGTATGCTTAATAATTATTCACCATATTTTATTGTTTGTAAATAAGCATGTAGTTTTGATTTCTAAATTAAATCCATGGTTATATATTTCACTAAAATTATTTGATATATGTATCAATATATAATAATTGATTTAGATTTTATTAATTAATGTAAATTTATAATAACATAATCCTATGATAATCTAATAATTTATATAACTAATATGAATCTATACTGTTTTAGAAATCAGAAATATTCATTGTCAAACTCAAATTACACGAATATTTGATATCCTAAATTTTGTATAGTTTTGAAATTATTATTCAATTCAGAAATATTATAATGTTATTAAGCAAAAACAATATTAGAAAATTAATACAATAGTCCTTTAAAAATAATAACATTATTACATCAATAATTAATTGCAAGTTTTTGAACACTAAAGAGATTTAAACCTCATTTTTAGAGGGTATAAAATGTGTTCCTTGAATGTGGACTAAAGTTATATTATATAGTGAAGATCATCATGATTAACAATAATTAATAAGTTTGAGGAATGCAACATTTGGGTTTACAATTGAGAGAAAATGTTGTTCTTTTAATTAAGTATTTGTCTTTCTTCCCATTAGAGATTTGATATTTGTCATTGTAAAGTGAGTTATTGTCAAAATATTTAAAATGTTCAATGATAAACTGATAGGTCATATTGATGTTGATATTTACATTTTTTTGTCATTTTTTTATTCATATATTATAATAATATTACATGGTGATACTTGACTTTTTTTATGATGTTTGACAAAGAGAGTTATAAATTAAAGAATATTAATTTATGTTTATAAAGTGAATATGTAATTAAGTTATACGCAACATTATACGATTAATAGTTAATTTCCTTATTAGAAATAATGTTATATATGTGTGTGTGTGTGTGTGTGTGTGTGTGTGTGTGTGTGTTTCGTAATGCTCAACATATAGTTGCAACAAAATAAATAAATTACTATATATGTGTAATATTATGACAAATATTACTACATTATTAGAAAAATTATAATTAATTATAATATATACAGAAATTAGATAAGTACAATATGAACAACAACTATAAAAAAAAATATTACATAACATAATAATACGACAAATTATAAAAAAAATATAAACATTATACTTTGACAAATTATACAACAATAATAAATCATTGAGTTCCCACAAATCCATCTATAATTTACAATGCAATTTGTGGTGTTTTTGTCCACTAAATAAAAACTTGGTGATTTAAAGACCCACATGATTTTGAATAGTACGAGGTTATTTTAGTATATAAGCATACAATCATCATCATTTTCAACACCTAACAAACATAAACATCATGATCATGGAATCATAAACATAAACATAAATATTATCATACTAACATAAACATAAACATACCATTATTATCATTGTCAGCATCTAAGAAAAATTAAAATAAAGACCGTCATATATGCCATCATACCATCATTAACATAAAATCAAAAATAAGCATGAACATACCATTATAAACGTTACACAATATATTAATGTAACATATACTGCAAATAACATATTTAAACATCAATAGGCTAACACACATAACTAATAATGCACGTAAGCATAATTAACATTCCATTATCATCATTTTTACCACATAAATAAATAAACATCAACATAAGCATCGATATCAACATAAAAATAAAAAATGCAGTATATTTATAGATATAAACATATATAACATCAAAATTATGATAGAATATGTCAAATATAGTAATATATCTCCATTGCAATAATTATTACAACTTATTTTCTCCACCTCCACCAGTAGAGGCATCATCAATATCCCTCCTACCAAAGCTAGATGCATCATCACCTCCACCAATACAGCCAGAGGAAATATATGCACCTCTGCTAGTAGAGCTAGAGGCATTAGTACCCATATCATAAAGAAAAAGAGGTTTGAGAGGAGGAAGGATAAGTCCATCAAGATGAAGTGTATGACCCTCTCCGAGCATCTCTAAAACATAAATGGGTGTAGCAAGAGCTAGTGGATGGTCAGGATGATGAGTAGGACTAAAGTGTTCATCGAGTACGAGTAGAAGAGATGATAATAACGTAGGATAAGATGGAAGGTAAAGTAGAAGTATATTACTAGATGATGATGAAGGTGGAGGAGGAGGACATGGTGGAGGAGAAGGTGGATGAGACGTTGAAGGTGGAGGAGGAGGAGGTGTATGATATTTCAAATGTGGAGAGGGAGGAGGTGGATAATATGTTTAAGGTGGATGATATGTTGAAGGTGGAGGGGTAGGAGGTGGATGAGATGTAGAAGGTGGAGGGGAAGGAGGTGAATTCTAAGGAGGAAGTGGAAAGGAGGCAACCAACTGAAAGCATGCACGGAAAACATGTTGCATCAATAACCTCATATCATGAGGAATAATCCTCCATGTCTCTGCAAGCTCAGGGTCATTGTGAATCTCATACGGTCGCACAAGTTGTACATCTACATCATCCAACAATCTGTCCAACATGTTTCCATGTCTTGATTATATCTATCATGTGGCCTACATGGACGGTGGATAGTATGTATACTAGCCACCTCATCTGGTTCTATTTTCTCTTGCTCCTCCATATCCTCATCATCATGAGCGACGGAAGGAGGGTCGACCTCTGCATGAAACATGCCAATCTCTGCAAAATATATAGTACAGAATAATAATTAGACAATTTCATTAAAAAAATAACATTTATGATATATTTAATTTGAATTAAGTACAAAGATAATAAAATGCAAGTTAAACATAAGATTAATATTACCTCTCTCATTAGGTGTCTCAACTGGTGTGAAGAAGATCTCTGGGCACCCTCTCCATTCCATGTTGGCATATGGATATGGAACCATGTCAAGTGCATGGTCATCCTCACTGGACAACATCTCCAACACATATGAGGTGATCCTCGCTAGAAACTCAGGTTTCCCCCTCTTTGGTGTCATCTCTCCCCACATGCGGATACGTACCTCATTCATCATCCTAGAAGGTATGTGCTCAAATGATGGCCTAGTGGCTAGAAACCTCTCAAAAAATAAATAAAAAAGCTCTGAACCGAAAGGGAAGTTAGACCTCCCATGAATGACTACATGACATCTATCCAAATCATAAAAAAAATTCTGCAAAAAAATGGCAGACTACGTAATGTATATAGGTCTCTACACTAAAGAGTCAACATAATACATTAAGGGGCAACTAATGCGTTTCCCATAAAAAAGTGGAGGGTTCTAATGTTATAAGGATAAGATAGAGGCACCTAAAATACTATCAACCAAAATCATATATCTGAATCTTCCCACTGCTCACCTAAAAAATAGATGAATGGACGACTGCATCACTAATATATATATGAAAGTAAGCTAGCTTACTCTTTGTTCCAACACTAGCTGGGACATTCAGGAGGCCAACGATATTCAAGAGCTCTCTAGTATGAGCACTAATGGGGTGAGGGTACAAATATCTCTCCCTCTTTATAGAAACCCATTCTTTGACTATGGTATATTGGTCAAGTTGCTCATAGTCCTGTTGAGTAGCATGTTGCCGCTCATGTCTCTATTTCACATATTCCATACAAATAAAATAATATTTAGTAACATAAGTAATTATGTTTTTTGAAAAAATAAACTTACAACCGATGCTCTTGAATAACATAATTGCACCGTACACAGTGCATTATTCTCACACATGCACCGCTTACGATGCTCTCCTACAATAATACCACATCGATAATTTATTTAACATTCTTAAAATTAATTAGAATGGTGCATCAAATATCCGATGCACCACTACAATTTGTAAAATGGAACTAATGGGGAACCTAAATCATATTAGGGCACCTGTGTGTCTAATTTTATGAACAGTTTGTTAACCTTTTCGATAAATTTAATTCCGGTGCACCCATTTCAAGTTAGAGCACTGACACCGATACATTGACTACATTGACGTGGAATGGGTGTATTGGAATAAAATTTGTCTAAAATGGTTAATGAATACACTGTGGGTGCATTCAGTTCAAGTAAGAAGAATTTCAACGGTGCATTTACTTCAACCAAATGCACCATTTATGCACAACTATTATTTAAATTTTAAAAATTTCATAGTGTGCTCAACAAATTTAGGAGTATCGGTAACGGTACACTCCATTTCCATAGATGTGTTGTATTATTACTTTTTTTTATTATACTATGTCAACTGGTGCATTCGTTATATTAAAGTGCACTATAAATCCATGCGTATATTTTTTTTGCACTCGGGCCATGTCATAGCACCAAAAACAGTGCTGCAACATGACCTAGGAAGACTAGATACTTAGTTACTTTTTCTTAAATTATTTATGTTTTATGTTTATTTATTTTATATTTTATATTAAATATTTAAGGGTTTGCGGTGCATTATATATGTTCATCTCACACCATTGGCAATGTGCCCTGTAAAAATTTATTGGGTGCACCAGGTTCTAGTGCGAGCTGAACAACTTGAGCGCACCGTGCATAATTGTTTTTTAAAGACAATAAATTAAGGCATCAATCAAAAAATTAATCCACTAAAGAATTAAATTATGATTTTATAAACAACTTACTTGTTGAATGACACTTTATGGAGGCATCCTGGTAATGTATGGAAAATTTCAATTTTCGACCATCATTTGTCAAAATTTAAACTAACAATAGCAACCAATACATATGAAGATTGTTTCCATGTGGACCACAGATGTTAGGGATTCCAAGTAGCTAAGCTTTCACAATGGTGCTCTTGGGAGAGAACACATTGATATATGGGAAAAACCCGACGCAATTTTACGCCGCAATTTGTTTTTTTTAACCATGTTCTGGTGTGAAGCGTACCGATTCATGCTTAAAAACCCAATGCACCAAAGGATAGGGTTTTTAAAAATTTGGTGTGTATTCCGACAATTTTTTGAATGTATAAACCAAGTGCATTGGAAACTACAAATGCACTGGTACATTTATTATAAAAACACATCGTTAATAAGGGTTTGCAAATTCAATTTAAACTAATTTTGCAATTAACATCTTTATACTAGAATATAATGCGTTGATTTTGTGAACAAGCACCAGTGCGTTTATAATTATAGTGTGCACCGATATTAGATTTCATGTTAAAATATAAAGATAGGGTTTTTTTTTAATTGACAGGTTCTCCAATGATTTTTTAATGTTTAATACCGGTGCTTGGAAAAATGCAAACACGCCGGTGCTTATAGTATAAAAATGCATCATTCATCAGGGCTTTGTAATTACATTTTAAACTAATTTTGCAATGAAATTTTGTATAGGTGAAAGCAGTGTGTTTATTTATTAAACATGAACCGTTGCATTTTGTGTTATCATGCGCAATAGTATTATATTTCTTAGTAAAATATCAATTGAAATAATGGTGTGTTTAAGAGTACTAAACACATCGGTTGATGATACATCAAATGTGTCATTGTTTTTAATACATGTAAACGCACTGCTTAACATTTTTGTAAATAAAATGAATTTTTAAATTAAAGTTTTGTTGATTTATATTTTTCCTCGATTTTTTTGCAGTATCATTTGTTCCACACTGGTGTATTTTGAAAGAAACGCACTGATGGAAAAAAAATAACTGCTAAACCATCTGCCTGCTCGCCTCTGCTATTAAGACATGCTATAAAAAAAAAATCATCCTTTTTTAACAGGAGTCAAAATTTTCCAAGGCACCTTTCAATGGAACACTAGGCTCCATTGCATACTCCTAGATAATAATCATTCCTCACAATGGTATCCATTGAAATTATATGGAAAATGACCACCAAGGACACTACCAATCAAAATGTTTGATTTTTGCTTCATGCTCAAGTACTTCAAAACCACCTCCTTCTCTAATGTTCTGCAACCAAATTCTTCTAATCAGGTGTAGTGTACCTAAGCCCAAACACATCATTATGGTATGAATACTTCCATATTCTACCAAGGAAAGTGTTTATTCTAAGATAATCACATCAGATTAATGTTCTCTAAGGATTGGCCAACATGCCAAAAATCCAAATAAATAAAAACAATCAACCATTAAAGGGAGGACAACCCTTCCAATGTAAACTATTTCCCAATGTGAAGCGATAGCACATGAATACAACCGATCTAGTAATATTTTCATATGTATATTTATATCATCATCACATCTATGGGAATCCTCTTGTCTCCATTTAACCAAACTAATAACTTCATCTCTACAATGTTAATAAAATTTAGCTTCTCATGCAAGTAAATCAACATTACAAAATTATGACACTACCATATATCATATTTGTGACTTTAAATCTCATTCATTGACCCGTATAATATATGATATAGAATATCCATATATGGCCATATCTTCTGCCCCCATAAATATATCCTCTAGCTTCCATAACTCACAAACAAACTAGCTCCTAATACAACAAGACACTTTATTAAAGAAGAATTTCGATACAACAATATATCGTATTTTATCATTAATTCTCATTCATTAAAACCATATAATATATGATCTAGAACAACCATATACGGGCATATGTTCTACCCCCAAAACCAGGTCTTCTATCTTCCATAATTCATAACAAACTAGCTTCTAGTGCAACAAGTAAATCAACAATACTACACTTCATTAAAGCATACCTATGACACTACTATATATAAGATTTAATAAATTAATTATCATTCATTAAAACCATATAAAATATGATCTAGAATAGCCATACACGACCATATGGTCTTCCCAAAAACCGGAGCTTCTTTTAGCTTCCATCCAGGGATAATTTTAAGAACAGCCCTGAAATTTATATATATAATAAATGGGTGAATCTCCCTAATATATAGGAAACTTTGAAGGTTATTTTATCAAAATACAATATGTATATATAATTTTTAGGCTAATATTTCATTCTATTATAGAATCTTGTAAAATCTTGGCGAATGTTTCACTAAATTATAAGATATTGTAAAATCTTGGTGAATATTTCACTGAATTATAAAATATTGTAAAAACTTGGCAAATATTTCATCAAATTATAAAACCTTGTAATTTCTTGGTGAATCTTTTGCTAGGAAGACTCAGTTTTTTATTTTGTAGATTACTAAGGTAGTGCAATAGAAGAGAATATCCTAGAGCTCGACTCTCTCGACTCCTAGACCCTCAAATAAACAAATGCAATAATAAGGAGAGGAGGGATTTATTTATACATTTCAGAAGCAATATTGAGTCACTCGGAACTCAAGGTGTTGGTGAAACACAACTACACAAACTAGATTTAGGGAAATTGGGGACTCCACTTTTTATCTCTTCCCTTAATGGTCCAACAGACATGTGGGGACCCACATCTTGACATACCAACAAACAAATAGAATTGAATACTTCACACTATGGAGTGATTATGGCACCCACTAACCATTATTACAACATGGGGTATTATAGAGACCCACAACCTTAATATAGTGTATGAATTCCCAATTAGCTTATTTTCCAAATATCTCAATTTTAATCTACCCTCTAAGAAACAAAATAACCTGCTTATATGTTTATAGATACGAATGCCACTTTTTCCTTTCTTTTGTTGAAATCAAAATATGAATCATTTCATTTGATTTAGAATTTTTAGAATTAGTTAGAAACTTGCAATGGTTATTAGAAATAAGAAAAAACACTAACAAAAATTAAAAATACGTTAATGCATCATCACACATATCATTACTACTCTGTTAAATATTATGTTTTTATTAGATAAATTAAGAAGCTATTTGAATTAATGTCCTTGAAAATTTTGAAAACATGCAAAATGTGGTAAAATTGTCTTAACACCCTTGTTGAATGCAACATACTAGCTAGAAAATAGCATAATGTCTACATCTCAGGTTAAACATGCCCTGTACATATTATATATAATCATGATGGAAATGAAGTATCATGTTCCAACTAAATCATATATTTATTTTAAATAACTAGATCCATTTATGGATGATGATAGCAATTACACATCAAAACAAATCACCAAAAAACATTTTACTTCTCGATGACTGTTACAAAAAAAATATATCATCAAACAAGTACCAAACCCAACAAATTTAGGTCACAAATAAAATTGACGAACTTGGAAATATGAATAAAAAACTCTACCAGTCACGAAATTATCAATACAAATAAAAGAATATACCAGAACGCTTTGGACAACTTTACAAGAAGACAACCAAAATAATGGTCATTCCACTGTAGCTACACCATTATAATGAGTGTGCATTCAATTATATTACAACCATCTCAAACATCAACAATAAAAGACATAAAATATGAACATGTACACTCTCATTAATGCCTTAAAGCCAATAATAATTGCAAAGAAAGATCTTAATAAAACCACATTTTAAACAATTGGGTCAAATTTAGTTAGAATATATAAAACCATGTGACATCTCTCCATCAAGAGTAGCATCTACTAACAAGACATAAATGTCTGTATATAGTTTAAAAATGACAATGCATAAAATAAATTACATATTTTGAGTTCTATAACACTTTCATGGAACCAATAGTCCTAGGATAGAATAAAACCCTAATAACATCGAATGAGCCCTAAGAATCAAGAGTTCCCTAGAATTCAACATGCCTAAAAAAAATCCATGATAAAGGGCATGATAAAAGGTAAATTTAGAATAGAATAATCTATTGTAACTGTGGATAAAAAGAATAAAACACATGATAAAAAGAATACCACATTAATTATTGTATTTGTATTCTTTGATAAATTGTATGTGTGGCATGCCTCTTCAAGACCCGAGCTTTCTAAAATGAAAATGATATGAAAATATTAAAATGTCGAGAAAAATAAGAGTGAAAATTGGAATCATATCAATGAGAACCTTCACCCTGTAAGCGCAATCTGATGTGGTTAAACCATGAATCATTGTAGGCTTTACATAATACAAAATAGCCCATGATTTTCCCTCAAATACTAGAAATCGAGGTACCAAAGAAGGTATCACATGAAAATAACTAGAAATATAGGTGAATGCAACCATATGCATGAATTACAAGGAAACTGGAGGGCGAAATAACCATTATGGGCCTCAATTACTGAAAATTAGCCTGCGAAGGAATGATTTCACTAGAATTTCTCTAGAAAATTGGGGAGAAAGATAGATTGGGGGGGGGGGTTGCTAGGGCGTAAATTGTTTTTTTTCATTCTCCTCATCAATATACGAGAGGTTATTCATTTTGGATTTATTTATTTTTCTAATAAATAATGGGCGAATATATCTTAGCTGAAAAAAATCCTTTCCATATAAGAAAATATCCCACTAAATTTTTGTAACTCGCCTAATATTGCCCATGGGATATATATATCCCTTAAAATTATCCATGTTTCCATCATTAATAAACAAAATATTTTCTAATAGCTACAACAATACATAACATAACTTATCCACAAACTTCCAATATATAAACACTAAATCAACCATATAACCTGAACATGGAATCAAATTTGTAGCATAAATAACATATATAGTTTATCCTCCATGGGAACATATGCAACAATAACATAGTAAACAGTAGGAAAAGAATACCTATCAATTTAATACTGCAACTAGCTTCAACAGGACAACATTCCACCCAACCTAAGACACAGTCAAGTCAAACTAATTGAGAAAGTCACCCCCGAGATGAGGTCATGGATACTCATGCTAAGGAACTCTCTAATCATATCTATAAATATAATACTCAAGCCACAACATAAAATACATAACACGGTATCTCACCACTTATCTTCTTTGCATCAACACTTCCTGGTGCAATGCGATTCCCTTCACTAAAAACCAGTCCCTCGAGATCACATATCCATCCAACCTTAAGGATCACATGTATACAATCAGAGAAAGATAAGGGTTCTCAAGGTACTTCTCATGTTTCGTGTCCAATCACCCTCACAGGATTTTTTATTTCCCCTGCAAAACAAAAAGTATGAAAACTATGTGCAAAATACCATCTAAATCCCTCCACTGATATTCGAATTCAAGGGATAGAATTTATCCATCATTGACCAACCCCTCAATAATGAATGAATTAATTAATGAAAATCAATTCAAATTCCCTTTAAAATACTGAATCAAGACTACGAAGAAGTAACTCCAAATCACTCAGATCTTCTCTAGTCCATTGACTGGCCTATTCAATTTCTCAAAAGATAAACTCAAACCCACCTCGACTGACCCAAATCCACTAGAAGAAATGCTCCTAGTCACTAAGATAACTCGAAGTTACCAATACTGACTCAAACCTCCCCAAAATCACTCCCATGCACTAGAGACAACTCGAAATCATCAAGACCAACTCTAATTCCCCTAAAATAAATCCCATGCCTTAAAAACAACTTGAATTGATCCAAAATTACTTTAATTAATTGAATACAACTCGAATTTGATCCAAAATCCCTCAAATTTACTAAAGAAAACTTGAATTCCCCCAAAACCACTCTAATTGACTGAAGGAAACTCGAATTAACTCCAAATTTATTCAGATTAACTGAAGACAACTTGGGATAAGGAATATTCTCATGATGTAAGGGTGTATGGGTGCATAGGTGCATGAAAAGCATCAAATAGGTGTACTAGGATCTCTAAAATCCAATAAAATAAAAATTAGAAAACATAGAGCACTATTAGGAAGAGAAACAACTCCTAACCCCCAACCACCTGGCATGTGGAATCCAAAAACCCCCAGCCACGTTTGTTGTCCATGTTGAGATATTATTTAATTATAGGTAAATAATAATAATAATAAAATGATAATAATAATAATAATAATAATAATAATAATTTCCATAGTCTATATTCCATGCACCCATTTCCACCATAATAATCAAATAAAAACATGACATATGTTCAGAGCTTATCATCGGGGCATTACATGAGGTGGGTGTCAACTGAAAGTCCTAAATCCCCATGGCTAATATAGAATCTCTATAATTTTAATTAGGGATATATTCAATAATTTTCCCTCTTCCATTACTACATCCATTAATTTAGAGTCTTGAACTTCCTCTACGATGTGTAAAGGTTCCCCATTCACCTTTTCAAATGGTTGTTTCTTATTCTTGGCTCGCTTTTTCTTTGTTTTCTCTTCTGTTGATTTACTCAACCCCTTATTTGGTGGTCTAGTATCATCAATGTACTCTAATAGGAACTACAAACCCTCTGAAATCAAAGGTATCACCCTCATCTTGTTTATCTTCATGAATATGAACGACAATTAACTCATGTAAGGATTCACGGATCTAGTCCTCAACCATGCCACCATCTTGCAAATAATAGTCTTACTAGGTGAGTTCCTCTATTCATTATTGAGGCCCAAATATTAGAATATATATATATATATATTTTAAGTGAGAAATCCATTAGGCATGCATCTTCTTGTGCATAATTATGTGTGAAACAAGGTGCACCCTAGTGAATGTATTCACTCCCAACCTTCGAAACTAATTCTAGTGAAAGTTCCATCCTTCCTCCAACATCTTATGTTTGGTCATGCAAAGTGCACAATAGTTTAGTATTCTCCAATACTAACTCCATTAAGGTCTCCAATTCTTCTAATCTCCGCTATGTATGATATTCACTAACTTGGGAACTAAAGGCTGCTCTATTTTTAACCAACTTCTCCTGCTATTTTGCAATGATGCAAAGCAAATATACAAAATCATTGGCTGCCTCAATCAAATTTATGGCTAATTTTTCTCAACATCCTTCCCAAATACCTTCTAGTGATAGTTGCCACATCATAGGTATTGGATCTATCTAACAAAATCAAATCATTCTCATGGGGCACCAAAATTGTTTTGGTAATATTGAGAAATTCTTACCCGAAGAAAATTATATGGCCATCCATTAGAGCCACTTCCAAGTCCAAAGTACAAAAAAATTCCAACCTTCAAAGGTGTATAACAAACTACTCCTACTACCATATTCATTGTTTAGTTCACCACCTTGAATGTGGTTATGTTTCTCTCAAGATTACGATGAAGTGTTGTATCGGTTTGTTCACTTACAAATTTATGGGTTGCACCAGTTCTAATCAAGGTTTCCAACTTCAACCCACTCATAATGGAATTCACAAAATAAAGGTCATCCATTCATTTACATTATGAATCAAATTTATTCCCTTCTACCATAAATTTCCCACACCTTCTATTAAGGAACCCAAAACCTACATCATTGCTTCTAAATTATCTTGCTCTTGGGTTTCTCCCAAGGTTACTAAGTTTTCCACCTCTATTGGTTTCACTTGTACTTCTTCTAAACTTTACAATTTCGTTTTAAAAGGAAAAGTAATGGAAAATGATTATGATTAAAAAGTAACCAAGAAACATTCTTACCTCTGGACATTGGAATTTATGTTGAATCTTTGTTGCGAAGTTGGCATACCGTTTTCAAATGATTCCAAACTGTGTTCCCAAGTTTCCACTTTGTATTCCAAAGTATACAACATTTCAGTCCAATATTAAGCCTTGCATGAGTTCACTCTTGCTTCATCACATGTGCTAGGTAGATATCATGAAATTCTCTATATCAATGTCTCTAATCCATGATTGTGGATTCCATCTTGGTCTTCCATGAATATTTTTATGTGCCAACCATGACAAAACCTAGAAGTGGTTTAACTCTCCTAGGTAGATATTAAGAGTTTGTCCAAGTCTCTAATACTTTCACTTGGCTTCTTTAAGAATACTCTTTTCCACCTATATAATTTTTCATTGAAATAATCTACTTCCTTCCAAGTCACAGTGAAGCATATTTGACAACCATTGTCTTGTGCAAATAAACTTACTTAGGAGTTTGTTGTGTTTAGGAACAAGGATGTGATTGCACCTTTAAATTTCCCCTTATCAAGTTCCCTCCAACTTGACTTAATGTTTATGCTATGTGTTGGAGGATCTATTTAGTAAGCCGACTAAGTCTATCAACCGACTAATTAGAGATTAGGTCAGCCACATAAGGTCGTGTCGGTTAACCGAACCGACAGGTAGTTATTTGTAACTGTTTGTAAAATCATATATATTAGGCTCTTGAGCCAAATGAGAACTTGGTTTAGTTCTATGATTTGTATGGGCCCTTCCATTATAATAGAATCTGTTATTCCACATATGTGTTCTTGTCTCTTGTCTATAATATGTCTGTATTCTTTTAAATGTGTATTATTGGTAACCCTCTGTGATCCGTGAGATTACAACATTGGTTCCGTTGCCGGTAGTACATATCTAAGATGAATACAAGCAAATGATATCAAAACAGTAGATTAAGGACTGGTGGGAGCGTAAAATAGCAACTTACTTGAAGAATTATGCACGGAGAAACAGATTAACGAATACCCAAGTGAAGTAAAGATTATTTACCGAAACCCATGAGAAGTTTTTAGAATCAGTACCCCAGCTTTTGAAGAAACTTCTGGATGAAAAATCCGGAAGCGACTAAATACCAACAACTGCCAGAGAAACTGATTCGAGGGGGAAGAACAAACCTATCGGAGTGGTTTGAAAATATCACTGATGAATTCTGTGAGGAGAAAGCTATAGAAGAAAGAACTTCGGTAGAAACCATCCAAAAGAAATTCTATACAGACCTTACCGAGTAGTTCCTGAGCTCCTTACTAACCTTGCTATTAAAATTCCTGATAGAAAAAAGAGTGGGTCACATCGTTGAACCTCATCCATCACTATGCAAACCACCACAAAATTCTAACTGGGTGGAGAAACAAAAGAAGTGGGAAGAATTCATTACCAAAAGGAAGTGGGAATATTTCCTAAGCAAGTAAACAGAACTATCCGAGCTTTCTAAAGCATTGGGTAGGCCATGGAGGGGTAGCTGGTCATATGTTGGCATGAAGTAAATAGGATTCTAGTCAAATAACAAGAGATACAACCACCAGCGATGAAAAGCCAACCTAAGAAGGAAATTGAACGGAAAGTGACAAATAAAGGTACGATGGATTTACAAAAAATAGAAAGAGAGAAGAGGTTGAAAAGAAGGGAAGAAAGAAGAGAAATAGCTATAGCACTGCAAAGAGGAATGAGTACTAGGGTGACAGACCAAGAAAGAAATCCACTAGAGTGGGGTCATGACCAACAGGAAGAAAGCGTGGAGGAAGAGGCATCACCCATGGAAGAAGATTTGTGGATAGAGCAGCGAGAAGCTCTCCAAATAGAAGTTCACCAAGAGGTAAGACCTCTATCTCCAATGAATTCGAGTACCAAAATGCAAGCCACTGTCAAAGAATATTTAAGACTAAGAGCTAGTGAGTTTGGTATATGGAGCCGACTAGACGACGAAGTAAATGATGATAATCATTTAATGGTCCATTGACCAGAGGAAGGAAATTGGGTCACACTTCAAGCATTCCCTTCCAACCGAAGTATCCACTTACTTTACCCAACACATGAAGGAGCACCCCCCCTGCCATATACAACTTTGGAGAATACAAAAAAGTCAAACCTGCAGATAAATAATTGTAGTTGGACATCGATAGGAGAAGTTGACCCCGACTGACTACTTTTCAGAGAAGAAACGACAAACAAAACAACCGATGGGAACAAGAGTTTCGTCGACAACAGTTCTGCGCAAAGAAATAAGAAAAACATCCCACTACCCCCACCACCACCCCCACCGCCACCACCTCCTAAAGAAGACAGCAACAGTGAATCTGACATGTCTCACGGGTCAGCGCATATCCCTCTATATGAGGACGATGAATATCCGAGATGACATTGGTTCATCTATGAGTCAACGTGGGAGGCAAAACATATCACAGATGAACATAGACAGATGGCGCAGTTCACTGGTGCCTTGAGGAAAAGAGCACTAACATGGTATATGACCTTTTCTGAAAGAACCCCTCTAGAAAATAAAGCAGAAATCAAAGCACAATTTTTGTCATTCTTTAAAACTCCAGATGCAAAACATTTGGAAGCTAAGAAATTGAAAACAACATCACAAAAGCCAGCAGAATCTGTCCACGACTACGACAAACACTGGAAATACCTCCTCATCTAATTAGATTATGTAATTGATGAGCAACTATTAATCCAGTGGATTTTTTTAGGTCTATCATAGAAAATTCGGTGACACATAATCCTAGAGACGTTCAAAACATACGAAGATGCGCTTATTGAAGCCCTACAAGTAGAGATGGACGAAGACTTCCCAGCATACCCCATGAATACTAGACTTGAAGGACAACTTGAGATCATGCAGAAATATTTAAAAGAGACTTCAAGTCACAAGTAAACATTATCACTTGAGACACTTGCGAACAATTGGGTAGACCTCGACTATACGAGTTAGGAATATACCTGAAATTAGCCGACCAAGGTCTAATTGAACCTATCTAAGTTTGGAGAGATGTCGACATGACTATAAAAGGAATATCAACCAAATTCAACTTTGAAATTATTGACCCTAAGGAAGGATCCAGTTCCTTCCCAACGTTAGTAGGTCGAGCTTGGGTAATAAAAATGAAAGCATCGATATCCTTAGACCAGGAAAGAATAAAACTAAAAGGGAATGGACAAAAAGTCATAGTACCTATTCATCTATCCCAAGGAGAACCTTGGATAGAACCTATAGATGAAGAAGTCAACATCCGACAACTATATCACTACAAAACAATGAAGACTACAGAGAACCTAATATCTATGGTGAACTTCACTTAGGAAATCAGGATTCAGTAGGATACAATTCAGACGTAGAATTATATGATTGGGAAGTCTAGAACTATGAAACACAAGCAAGAGGCTACTGGACCATTCAAAAAGTGCAGAAGAAACTAGTCCAATAGTGCTTCTTGGTGTCCATCATCCCAAAAATATTTGAAAAGAAAACCAGGGAATATCCTACCCCAAAGCCAGCAAATGTAAATATCACACAAATACCAAGGTACAAAGAAAGAGAATCACCAGTCATGCATATAGAACAAGTATCCAGAAACATTGGTGAACATAGCTGACTACAAAGCTTAGTGGAAACCTTCACAAGACAAGTTGCTAGATGGTGGGATACCCATGAATCAAGATTGCAGACATGCACAACATCTTCAACCTTCTTCATAGAAATATTTGGAGGAAAAAAGTCAACCAATCAAGCCCAAATACCTATGTTCATCCAAGGGAAGGATCCAGAATACCACATAAGAACATGTGAAAAATAATGGAAAAGACTTGGGTATAAGGATGAACATACATGGCCACACCTATTTCCATCGACGTTATCCAACTTACCAAACAAATGGTACAAAATGGAAGAATCTCGAGGTGAAACATTCCTATGGCGTGAACCAAGAGAGAATTTCATCAAATATTTCAGCTTTATACCACAAGATGAAAACTTGGTCAAAACTACAAAACAAATCAAGGCATTTGTAGAACTGACAGAGAACAAAACCCTAAAATACGACCGACTGACAATAAACTACAATAACATACAAACAAAGACAACACCAAGATCGACAAGGCTACAAATGGAAAATGAAAATCCAGAAGGAAAAAGATTTCAATGGAAATCATACCATTCAGAAACAACAAAACCAATTTGCACAGTGCTCAAAGTCAAGACAGTCGAAGAAACCAACCGAATGACTACAGCAAACTCTCCTACCACATTTTCATAGTTTAAAGAAGGGATCTGACCAATTAATGAATCCAAAGCACCAGAATGGTTAGATGCTAAAGTCAAAATTAAAGAATTCGACGTCTCAAACGATGATCGACCAAAAATGGCAAAAATTGGAGACTACTAGAGTGAAGAACAAACAAAAGAAATAGTAAACTTACTAAAATAATTTCAAGATGTCTTTTCCAGAGACTACAAAGATCTCAAAGGTCTAGTCCATGAAATGGGTGAAATGAAGATTGACATCAAACTTGATGTCCGACCTATAAAGAAAAGACCATATAAATTGGCTCATAAGTACAAAGAGATAGTCAAGAAAGATATTGGTAATATGCTTGTAGCAGGAATTATCTACCCTATTGACCAATCAGAATGGGCAAGTCCAATGGTTGTTCAACCAAATAAACATGACCCAACTAAGCTAAGGATCTTTGTCGACTTCAGAGACCTAAATAAAGTCACATTAATAGACCCATTTCCAACTCCTTATGCAAATGAAATCTTGAATAAGATCGGAGGACATGAATGCTACTCATTTATAGAGGGATTCTCAGGTTATAACCAAGTACAAATAGCCAAAGAAGATAAAAAAAAAGACAACATTCATATGTGAATTTGGCTCATTTGCTTACAAGATTATGCTTTTTGGATTAAAAAATGCACCTCCAGTATTTTCAAGAATTGTGGTCAAAACATTTCAGGAATATATTTACAAAACAGTGGCAGTATATTTCGATGATTGGACAATATACTCTATGTTAAAATATCACTGCAAATGGCTAAGGCTCATGTTAGAATGATGGCAACAAATCCAGCTAGCTCTAAACATCAAGAAGTGCATATTTATAACCCCTATAGGGATACTATTAGGACACATTTTTTGCAAAGAAAGCATTAAGGTTGACTTCGCAAAAAGAAAAATTATCCTCGACTTAAAACCACCAGTGAACCCAAAACAATTCAGGGTAATACTCGGTCATACAAGATATTACAGGAAATTCATAAGATACTATTTAGACATGACCTATCCACTGGAAGAACTACTGAGAGAAGATCAAGAGTTCATATGGACAGAAGAATGCACCATATCATTTGAAACACTAAAACGGAAGCTAGTCGAAGCACCCATCCTAAGATTTCCAAACTGGTCAACCAAATTCCATGTACACATCGACGCATCAGGCCTAGCAATAGGAGCAATCCTAACTCAACCAGGGGACGATGGAATGGACTACCCTATAGTTTATAGTAGTAGAAAATTAAATAAAGCAGAAAGAAACTACTCGACAATGGAGAGAGAAGCATTAGGAACGGTCTTTGCACTACAAAAGTATCAACACTACCTACTAGCTAATCTATTTATCTTTTATACCAACCACCAAGCACTAAAATAACTTGTAAATAAATCCTACACCATGGGAGAATTTGTCGATGGCTACTTCTATTCCAAGAATTCGAATTCGAAGTCATTGTCAGACCAAGAAATTTAAATGTCGGACCCAACCACTTATCATGAATCAACACAGGAGAGGAACCGACAAGAGTCGAAGACGACCTACCGGATGCAAATTTATTTCAAATAGAAGCAGTTCTGGCAGAATTAGAGGAAATAGCTCAGTTCTTAGAAAATGGATAAGCAACAGAAGGAATGAGCATGAAGAAGAAACAAATCTTAGCCATGAAAGATGCACCATATAGCCTCATAAATGGATTCTTATATAAAATGGGCCTGGACAACATCCTCGAAAGATGTGCACTAGAACATGAAATAAATAATATTATATATGAAGAACATTATGGACCAGTAGGAGGACATTTTCAAGCAGACACAACCACCAAGAAAGTCCAACAATTAGGGTTGTGGTGGTCGACACTTCACAAAGACTGTAAAAAGTTTGTAAGATAATGTGACAGATGTCAATGGCTGGGTCGACCTCTTCCTAGTACATAAATTCCCTTGATATCAGTAAACCCAATTTTGACATTTGAAATTGGGGCCATCGACTTCATCGAACCATTCCCCATACCAGCAAAAAGAACATGTGCAAGGTACATAATAACTACAGTAGAGTATGTAACCAAATGGGCAGAAGCAGAACCTGTCGACACATGTTCCAATGAGATAGCTGCTAAGTTTATCTATGAAAATATCATTACCAGGTTTGGATGTCCAATAACCCTAATCAGTGACCAAGGCTCACACTTTATTAAGAAAACCATTAAAACACTAATAGATCATTTCCAAATTGACCACCGACATAGTACAGCGTATCACCCTCATTCGAATGGAGCAATTGAGGAATTCAACAAAACATTAAAAAATGGTCTAACAAAAATCTGTAATACCGACAAAAATGACTGGGACGAAAAGATACCTGCAGTACTATGAGCTTACAGAACAACATACAAACATTCGACAAACCAAACACTGTTCCAACTAGTCTATGGACAAGAAGCAGTTGTTCCACTACATTTTTTACAACAAACACCTATTATAGCAGAAATTTTACATGTCAATGTTGAACAAGGAAGGAAGGATCGACTGATGCAATTAAGCAATCTTGAAGAACATCGACTGATCTCTTTACAACACCAATAAATTCAAAAACAACAATAGAAAAATATCAAAAACAAAAACTTGTCGGTAGGGGACCTTGCCCTACTATACAATAGTCGAGTAAAAGAAAAACCCAAAAAGCTACAGATAGAATGGATGGGACCCTAGGTTGTCGAATAGATTCATGCCAAGTGATCAGTCCTACTAAAGATGTTACAAGGCATAGTATTTTAGAAACTTGTTAATGGTGCCTGACTAAAGCGGTACAAAAATTAAAACAAGTTTGAAAAAAAAAACATATAACTACCATAACGGTTAGACAAAAACTATAAAAATATGAAAAAAATATAACATAAACAAAACAAAACTAACACCCATAAACCAGGATGATATGGAATCAATGCTTCAATAGCCGACATCACATCCATCGGCATACCACCATCAACCACTCACATGATCGACATCGAACAATGACCCAGAAGGTCACATCATGCCTTCATGACTACGAGTGCTAAAATCAAATCACCATTAACGCAAATTCAAGTGACCGCACTGGACCATCACTTCCACCATTGATACACCCATCGACAGAAATGTCAAATGCCCCGCCTATAAATACCGAACCAAAAAATAATCATTTACATCATTTTGAACAGAGAGAGAAATTTAGCAAACAGAAAACTAAGAACCGAGAATCGCTAAGTAAAGTCGAACAGAAAACTGACGAAATGGCACCAAAACAAACCAGAGCCGTAGAAAAGACTAAAGAACTACAAACTGCTGAAACCCCACTACTGAGAAGGTTAAGAAACATAAAGAATGCCAAGGTTTAAGAGACCTCATGGGAGAAGACATGGGCCGAGATAAAGTAATGGGCCTACGTCAACAAGAAACCAACCCAAGGTGCAGAGAAGGTCAACCATGGTTCTGTCATGAACTACATGAACACACCGTTCATGGCAATTTTTGGTGGACCAAAACAAACGGCAGTCAAATTCATTATAAGCTTATACCACAATGGCAGATTCTACTTCGACAGACCAGTAGGGATTTCTAGCGAGGTGATATATAAACTGGCTGGTTTATCCAACCAAGGAGACCCAGTACCAGTCGGTATAAAAGAAGGGCTGGTAGAGCGACTGACTGGAACACCATCGGGAAAGAACTCTAAAGGGCTAATGATTAACCAAATACAATCCCGAACGCTGCAAATTGTGGCTAAAATCATAGCAACAGGGCTTACACCCACCGATCAGGGAAGAAACCTAAAATTGGATATGCTAGAGGCAGTATATACGATTGTCGACACGGGAAAAGTCTACAGATGGGCTAAGTATGTCACCGAAATGCTCAAAGGAATCTGTGAGAAATGCCAGGAGTCGAGAGGGATTATAAGGTTTCCATCCCTTATAATATGGATAGTAATGTACTACTTGTGCCCAGTCAGGGAAAAGCAGTTCCAAGAACCCACAAAATTCCATATGTGGAAGTTCAAACCCTTTGCTCAAACTGGAACAATGAAAGAACTAGCAAATGGAAAAGTGTTGTTGGGAACCTGGTTCAATAGCTCAAACTTCGCACGACTAGATGGAGGGTTCCCCAGAACATCCGACGAAGTCTACCAAAAACTATGCACATACAACTGGAACTTGACCATACCGCGGTTTGGTACATGCAGGGTGCTAAGGAAAAAACAAAGACTCTCGACTACTATCTAACAGTCGAAGAGATCTTTCATGAGCTAGCTCGACAGTGCGGCACAAAACTGTCAATACAAGAAAAAGCCAAGGAAGCAACCTTAACGATAGAAGAATATTATGAACTCCAACTAAACATCAGCATATTCGTATCAAAGGAAACACCAGTAGAGGACACCAGTCAGCTGCAAATCACAATCATACCACCAATATCCCAAAAAGAAAATACACAAATAGAACAGCAGGTAACCAATCCAGCTGAGAAAATTATCGACCCAAATGAACAACAGGGGGGAGAAAAAGGACCAATGGACGACATGGAAACTGAAAACCCTGAGTATTCTAAAACTAAATAAATCATCCACAAGCTATCAAAGGAAATAGCAACCTCAAGGAAGAGGAGAAAAAATCAGGAACAAGAATAGGGGAAGGGGAAGCGCAAGCTTATCATCGCAAAATCATCAGAAGATGAAGATGATATTAGAGGAAATTTCAACTCAAAATGGGCCTTTTAAATTTTCTTCAAATTCCATGTCATCATGTGTGAGCCAATGAAATTTCTTTAAATTTGAAATACCGTATAGGTCTTAAACACCTTTTTAATATAAATTTAGGGATACGTATCATTAAAAAAACTACTTTTTTTGTTTGTATTTTTGACATATCTCCCTGTGTTTTTACTCAAATTTCGATCGGGAGAGCTCGTTGGATGCGGAACTAAATTCCGCATCCAACGAGTACCCACTCGGCATACTTTTGATGGACCCCGCTACCCCAAAAACAAGAAATACCTAAAAAAATGAAATGATGATGTCATGAACATCATAGAAGACGCCGCAGCAAACAAAATTTCGATGGAAGCACAGTTCCAAAAATTTGTTGAAGTAGGAGCACAGCAAGTTCGGTTGAAAAAGGTAAAAAGTACAAATACCTCAACGACTAAAAATTTTGTTGATTTAGTGTCTACACCCCCACCCCCATCTCTAACCCAAATCACGCAGGAAGCAATTCTAGAGCTACCCTCAATAAGCCCAGTCAACATATGCAAAAATGCTATGTCAAAAACCTTGATGGAGAGGTTCGAGCAAGATATATATTTCCAGGCATACATTGAAAAACTTCCTGAGCTACTTACCTCTGTACAGAAGATCACCACCAAGTGCCCCCTGTTTGAAACGGGTGGATCTAGACAGCGCATTCCTCAACCTAGCCAAATACCCTAGAGGCTGAGTACTGTGGCAATTTTGAAATCAAGATTTGTAAGGAACCCCGATAAGACAGCTGAAGTTGTCACAATTCGAACTACATCCCTCACCCCAACCGACATCACAACCCTTCCACCCTCCAACGAACCAGCAAGAGATGGGGAAGAAGAGAACATGGATGAAATCAATCAATAGATCGATGACTTGTTATTCGACATCCTGGAGGGTTCACCCCCACAAATTGATGACCCAACACCTAACCACATCCCCACCACTCCAATCACACCCAACCATTCACCATCACCATCGCCACCACCACCCCCCAACCCAGAACCTACAACTAAACCATCCGCACCTGAACCATAAGCATCAGTACCAGCAACATCTATATCTGGACCCTCTATACAAAATCCACCAGATACACACCCAACTATATCACTCATCCCGTAGACCCAACCAGAAGTCCCCCTAACTGTTGTAGACTAGCAACCAGACAATCCACTGCCCGAAAATCAACCACGGGAAAATCTAACACTTACAGGTGCACAGGTATAGCAGCAAGCAGAGCAACAGATGCACAAGATGAAGAGAGACAGAAAGAAGAGGGACCATCAATCCCAAGCGACAATGGTCCACATTAGCCACCTTGGGTCGACCACTGTAGTCGACGCAACAAAACTGAAGGATGGATATTTGGGACAACTCTTGGAAACTCTGGCTATCGAAGCAAAAACAAGAAGCCAGACTAGACGTAAGGAGCTTGACAACACTAAAAGAGAACAATTCAAGTTCCTAATAAAATGCAGAAACCTAGCGCAATCAGTGATACTAGGATCAACAGAGGTCGACACCGACAAGCCGCCAAAGAAATACTATTAGTTGTTTGAAAGTGTGGTGTCGACACTACAAACACATATGCAAAACACAAGAGAAGAGCAAAAAGAAGAAACATCTTGACTACTGATGCAGCAGCACACAACCTTCTCTGAATCTTACAAAGTGCTTCAAGATCACATAGAGTAGTCTGTCATAATGGAAGGGTTACTATGATACTAGCCCTCCTATTACGGGAAAGTCTTCCAGCAGACTCGACAAATGCGACAAGAAATTCAAGCACTGGAGAAAAGAAAGAGCACAGAAGAAGAATTAAGAAGCACTATCAAAGATCAAATTGTGCTCGAAACAGCCAAACTACAGAAGCTTGAGCGACAAGCACACCAATGGATGCAGCAGGAAATCCCTATCTTGGACAAATAGACACCATCTTTCTGCAGATGAAAATACTTCTAGAGACGACAGAAGAGAAGGACCAGTTTATGGATCCCAACATGGAAAGGATAGCAAAGCTTTCCATTCAAGAGAATATGTTGACACTATCAAGCCTTACAACATTAACCATTAACATTCGAAAAGTATTGCAAAGTTGGAAATAATTCCAACATCAGCTGGTCGTGACAGCAGAAGCAATTGTGGAATTCTGTGTACAGAAACGGCCAACTATCTGACTTCATAGCCCATAAAAATTAGAACAAGGAAATAACTACTTTAGACAGGCAATATATTTTTGAGTACCTCCCTGTTTCTTTGGGACAAAGAACAGTTTTGTTCATGGGGGAGATGTTGGAGGAGCTATTTGATAAGCCAACTAAGTTGATAAGCTGACTTAGTCGGTTAGCCGACTTAGTCGATCAGCCGACTAATTAGATATTAGGTCGGCCACTGTTACAGAGAGAAATTCCTATGGCTTGGGGTACCACAACAGATAGCTTGACTCCAGAAATCAATCCTTTCCAATATGGAAGAGAAATCAAATATCTAACACCAAAGGATCAGACCTCGTACCTTATTCCAGACGGTTGAAGCAGATCCCCGTTGAGCTTTCCAACTTCAGCTTGAATTGATGAATCACTTCCTCAACAACAAGTAAACAAGACAAGAATACTATATATATTGGTGTTAGATCTACTCTAGAATATATAATCAACAATGTATAAGAATTTGAAATCATCCATGGATAAAATATTCATTCAAACATACAGTATTGGACAAGAAAAGATATTTCTATTAATATAAAATCAGAGATTACAATGAATACAACCTCTGTCGACACGTCTGCGAATCGGAGAAACTGAATCCCCCACTTGGGCCTCCACCACCTCAATCCTCCATCTCTCGATAGCAATCTCACAAGCAAAAGGCAAGCTTGGGAAGAACACCAAAGTGTTTCAAGGGACAAAGGGATCAGACTCAAGCACAAGTTCTGGCAACAATGGACTATAGTTTCTTTGCTCTCAATTCTCTTATGCCTTCAATGTATGCAAAGGGTTCCTTATATAGCTTTTCAATGGGGTAATGAAAGGTCAAATCCGAGCAATCTTAAGGCATATGGAAGGCCAGGAGACAAGTGAGTTGGATCCATGTCAAGGAAAACTCCAAAAGGATTTGGATTTTGTACACATCTCGATGTACGCGGTTTTAGAGGTCAAACCTGCATATATACGCGATAAGGGGTTTAAAAGTCGCGTATAACAATGTTCACATGTTTTTAGGGATATTCTAGGAAACATCAAAGGACAAAAAATGTTCCAAGGAGTCTAAGGAGTCTGCAGAGGGACAGGGGAAGGCCATACAAGTGTGATTCACTTAGTGTGGTAAAATCAGCTATAATAGATGCCCCCTAATGTGTGAGGTCAGAGGGGTCATACCATGGCCGAAATACATTATAAGTCCATCCTAGAAGTGGAGTGATGAAGAATCCCAAATGGAAGACCAGCCACCCAATCAGCATAGTACAACGATACAACTCTGAACATAACTGCAAATACATATAGCAGTCCCGGATACATAAGAGTACAATGGTCATGAATAGGCATGATACAAAATATGACATAAGTGGTCATCGCCACGTACAATATACATAGATCAGAATCTCCATGACGAATATATACAAAGGATCATGATCTCCATAATGGTTGAAGATATACAATGGATCAAGATCTTCATAATAGCTGGAAATGTCTGACATATACTGGAATCAAGTCATGAGAGCTGAAATCTCATGAACACTGGCACGATCAAGGAGGTAGCATATAAGATATGCCACCAATTTGGAAGGTCTTCTATAGAAACCGCTACGAGTACAAGTCCTACTATGTGAATAGAGGTGTCAAGTTCGAACATAGTAGTCCATCATCTGATTACTGGTCATTGATGTATACCATTAACAAATGCGACATCACCCACCGATAATGATAATGGGAATCAAGGTACTAGAGTGCAAACTAACAAGTGTGAATATATGTGTTGAGGTTGAACACTTGAGAGGATCCATCGATTAGGGGACATTAATGTATTCCCAAACACTGTCAATGGCGAGAGAACCTACCACTGATGACTGCAAGTCTCAAGGCACTCCAAAATGACTCTAGATTCCAATCCCAGAATAAATGATCTGAAGTCGATGGGATGAAATCCACTGGAAGGAGGGCATTAAGGCATCCCCCATCATCCAACACGAGGTACTCAACAAAGCTGTATAATGTGGAAGGACTCAATCATAAGGTGCACGAACCAGTAACTGTACCGGGAATGGCCGACATGTAAAGTCAAGATAACTAAGGAATGGACAACTCAGGTTTCAACTTCCTTCGAACAAGAGCATAACAATGAATGGTGACTGAATAAAGGCAGCATAGACTCGATATACAAAACTGGGACATCTCTGTGACACAGGAGGCATCGACAGAGGCTCCATGGGAACTAGAAGCTTAACCAGTCGGTGGAGATAAACTCAGATAAACGAGTACAGCTCCTAAAGTCAAACTATAAACCCAACCAATGGATGTGATATACAGTGCTCTTTTCGAAGGCGACATGACTCGACAGCTACCAAAAGATAGCATCTTTCTTTGTCCGGCTTTTTGGTTTTTTAATTTTTTTGGGAATTTTTCAAATATTTAAAAATATTGAAAAAGAATAAAACTGCTTTATAGTTACAGACTAGGAGGAGACGAGTGTCATATGGGAAAACAAACTAGTTCCAAGCAATGGAACATACCTATGGTCAATGCAAGGATACATGTGTAGGATAGCGACACTTGGGGGAAAGTCCCCTCCCGGTAAAAATAGGGAATAAAGCTGCAAAGGATATATAAAATGGCTCTGCATGGCTAGACATGAGACAAGCTTGGGCTATATGGCTGAAACTCAATGTCAGGGAAGCTGGCGTAAGGCTCAATAAGGAAAAAAAAGCTCATGATAATGCAATTACAACTTGACATAAGGGATTCCTTAGGGAAATAGGCCAACAAAAGATCAAGAGGAGTATGAGGCTCTTGTGAAATGTAATGGCAATACTATACAACGGACTCCCACACCCTAAGAGACAAAATGTCAGCATGGGCACTAAATGCAAATAAGGTGCTAACTAGGGTACCCATGTAAGGTCAATCTGTACCATTCACATAATGCCACTTCTAAAACAGCAAGAAGGTTCCGTGACATAATAGAATGGGCTCGTATCTAAGGCTAGAATGAAACGGTCATAAGGTCATGCAAAATGCAAATGGTGATTAAACCTAACCTATATGTCAGTTTAGACATGATACCTGAAATTGGCATGAACGGGTCAATCCAACGGCCAAAACGGTGCTAAAAAAGGTCTCCTACATCATAAATTAGTCCAAAAAGGGTCCAAAAGGATTAGAAACAGTCCAAACTATAGCAAAGGGGGTAAAAATTTTCAAAAATTTGAAAAATTTCTATAAATAGTAAAAAATTCAAAACATTATAAAACATTTGAAATTTTTACCCATTTGAGCTCAGAACTTCAACAGCAAATTCCAGGAGATCCAGCCGGCGGAATCCACTACCGTTTCTTCCAGGTACTTACCCATGCTCTACTCTTTCATTTTGATGCAAATTTTATCAAATTCCATGGTATATTTAGGATTCTAGGCCAGTCTAAGATGCGCACCACGACCCACGCGGAAATTGAGGGTTTTTCCAGGTATAGGGCTGGATATATGCGAAAAACGCCCTCAAAGTCGTGTACATACACGGCTGTTTAGCAAATAGTCGCATATGCAGCCGTGCTCAATGATTTTTAAGTATTATAATGGATCAAACTTAAATTTTATGTGCAGGATGGTCCTAGAATGGAGAGAACATGAACATGGTGATGTAGAAGAGGCAGTAAGGGCAGATCTAATGGATCAACAACCATTACATGCATGCGGGATTTACAAGTTTTGGTGTCTTGGAGGCTTAAGAGACAAACCAAGACTATTGTAGATTTTTGTGGACTATTGGGATCCAGACTCAGAGTCATTCCAGATAGATGGGATGTCCCTCACCATAGAAGTGGAGGACATATATTTTATTACTGGACTTTCTCGATGGGGGGAAGTGGTGAACCTACGCTCTCACGGGCCCGGAGGTGGCCTAACTATAGATGAGTACATTGCAGTGTACTGCTATCTAGACACGGAGAAGGTGTGGAGTCATATCCCAACTAACTCCATACAGGTGCTGGGCCTAAAGGCCATCCTACTGACATTGGGGAGGATAGAAGGCTTAGCTTCACTCCACCAGGCCTCGCAGCCTCTGATGTTCTATCTGGTGGAGTGCATGAGACCCACTATGTATGATTGGAGCACTGTGCTACTGGGCAACTTGAAACACCAGCTTAGTGAGTGCAAGATAGGCAGAGTACGAAACTTCAGTTTCAATAGCATACTGAGCACGTTTTCTTTGAGCGTGTTCCAAGATTGAGCCCTAGAGTTGACGTTCCTCTACACAGGCTTCGAGATCTAGCCCAACGGCATTGGGCAGATGCAATGCACAGACTGGGTGGAGGTAGGGTTTCCAACCCCTATCCAGCTGATTTCTTTCCATGGTGGTGATGACAGATAGTTGCCGATGACTACCCCTATGCAGGGATAGATTTCCAGGGAGACCCAGACATGCCACTACCACTAGGATCGGCATATGGTGACATTGGTAATGAATCTCGACCCTCTTTTTAAAATTTTTGAGTTATTAAATTTTTTTGTGTTTTCTGATTATGTGGAATCAAAAGACTTGTTTTTGGGTGACAATACATAGTGACATCTACCATATGCATGCAGATGTGGGACCACGACGGCCTGAAGGCTTCCCTCATCATAGACGGAGGGGAAGAGGAGATGATATCACAGGTGTGGATGTGGAGTGGATGCTACAAAGCATTCATACCAACTTCATGAGACTAACACACAAAGTACCCATGGCACAAGTCAAGGACTTGCCTGAGGCCATGCAGCGCCAGGTGGTGGGTGTACCACGAGCATGGGTGCGGCTATTTCAATGGCTAGCTAGAGTCGTAGTGACGTTCCACGATCACAACCCCCCTCCTCCTTCATAGGCTTAGATACCTGGGAGTGATACATTTTGTACTACCGTGTATTTATATTTTGGTGGCTCGAGAGCCCGATTTTTGTATTATGACACTATGTATTACCACATTTTGGATGTTTATAAAAACTTTTATGGTGATCAATTTATTTATTTACATGTGTAAAAAAATTTATGTTTTTGATGAGCTTGCTATTTATGAAACAAATTCCATTCTAACATGTAGTTATCATATGAGTCAACAACTTGATTATTAATTCTTGGAACATGTATGTATGTTATATTGTCAAATTGTCATTCTAGCAATCTCACACGTAAGAATCTTCTTAATAATGTCGGATCTCTGACATGGTACAAACCATTAAGCTGTGACAATACTAACTCCGAATCAAGACGTACCTCAAGAGAGAGAACACCATGTAAAATGGAATCCTGTAAAATCTCAATAACGACACTATATTCAGCAACATTGTTTGAATATGGTCGTAAACATACACCTCTTGAAGATAATACCTGACCCATAGGAGTATAAATCAACCAAGTAGCAGAGGCTGAGTGTTGAGTGTGACGGCTTGCACCATCTATGAATCCTATGAAGGTGGAAGATTCCATTGACATCTGCCAAAAGAAACGAAAACTAATCACAAACCCGATCACCATAAAAAAAAGAACTACCTATGCAAAATTGTACAATAATATACAATAACCAGCCTTGGCTGAAAATCATGCATAGTAAATTTTGAGATAGAGCCCATTTCTAGGCTTCTCCAAGGCCAGTCCCTCATAATCCACTAACTCATAAGCACCCTTCTCTAACACACATTTAATGATGTAAAGACCACACCACATGGGGTTAAACTTTCCTGCCCCCAAGGGTTCTTTTGGTTGATCCCACAAAAGGACCAAGTCTTCCTCACTAAACTTCCTTGGATGAACAAACTTATCATACTAGATCTTAACGCGGTGCTTATTTACTTCTAGAGCCACCAAGGCATCTCGGCGCTGCTCATCAAGTTGCTCAAGGTGGACCAAACGCTCCTCCAATGGTGAAGTGTCTGGTAAGAGTTCTATGACTAGCTTCAAAGAAGGAATCTCACACTAAACCAGCAATACCGACTCCACTCCATGTACAATTTTATATGGAGAAAAGGCCGTGGTAGTCTTAACAGCCGTTCTATAAGCCCACAAAGCAGGATATAACATAATGTGCCAATTCATCTTTATTTGTGCGATGGTTCATTGGAGAATGGATTTGAGTGATTTGTTCACTGCTTCTACCTATCCATTCGCTTGAGGGTAATAAGAGGAGGAATGCTCTTGCTTATACCCTAACTTTAATGCCAACTCTTCCATCATACGATTCTGAAAGTGCGATCCATGGTCAGTGACAAGATCTTTAGGAATACCAAACCGAGTAATAATCTAGTTGAATACGAAGTGTGTGGCTGTCTCACCGTCGTATTTAACTGTAGTCATAGCCTCAGCCCATTTCATGAAAAAGTCAACAGCCACTATGATATGATGATGCCCCCCAGCTGAAGCTGGGTTGCAATCCATAAAATCAAGCCCCCACTTAGTGAAGGGACTAACTGTGATGATGGAATGTAACGGGGTAGGTTTCAAGCACATATTACGAGCAAACACCTGGCAAGGATGGCACCTCTTGACCTCATTTACACAATCCTTAAAGATCGACGGCCAGAAATAACCCGCTCTTAAGATTTTTTGGGCTATAGAAATCCCAAATAAATGACCACCACACACCCCTCTGTGGCAATCATTCAGCACTACCTCAGCCTCTTCATGAGTTAAACAATGACATAAAATGGAATCTACCCCACAACGGTACAAATTATTATCCACTATGAGGTAATTTTTAGACATGTGACATAACCGTCGTCGTTCATCATGTGAGAGGTGAGTAGGGACCTTCAATGTTTGTAAATATATAATAATATCCCCATACCATGGATCCAAAGTTGATATTAAGAAGATGTGCTCATCGATAAATGTATCTTCACAAACCAACTCCTTGGCCTCGCTTGGGAAATCTGATATAAGCTCCGCAAAAATTAACGATTTCTTTGATTTTGCCGAAACAAACTCGAGATCGAATTCTTGCAAGATGACAATCCATTTATTATATTTCCCCCAATCATTCTTCGAGTGAGAACAAATTTAAATGGATTGACATGGGCTACAAATAAGGCCTAGCAAAGGAGAATATAATGTCTCAACCGTTGAACCGCATGTACGGTAGCTAAGGCAAGCTTCTAAACATGGGAATAATGGATCTTCACGTCAATAAGATTTCAGCTCAGATAGTATATGACATGCTCTTGGATCTCCTCATCCTCTTGAACCAAAACCATACCAATCGTCTCCAGGGATGCAACGGCATAAAGTAGAAAATCACAGCTATAGTCTGGGGGACTAATCACCGGGGCCGATGCTAGGGCTTGCTTAAGTGCATCGAAGGACTCCTGGGCTCACTCATCCCAACAAAAGGTGGTGTCATTTTTCAAAAGACACATAAATCCTCTAGTCAAATTGGCAAAATTGACAATGAATCTCTGTAAGAAGTTTGGCATGCCTTGCAAACATTGAAGATGTCTAATGTTTTTCGGGGGAGACAACTGAAGTATTGCCTCAACCTTCAAAGGGTAGACTCTTATACCCTCCTTGGAAACAATGAATCCTAATAAGCAACCAGACTTCACACAAAAGATGCACTTGTGAGAATTTAACCTGACCAAATAATGGCGGCACCTTTTGAATACTAATCTCAAATGATAGGAATGACGCATTCTCATATGAGAATGAGCAGCAAGGTCATCCAAAAACACTTCGATAATCGATTTGAGATCATGGAAGATCAAGGTCATAGCCCACTGAAAAGTAGCTCTAGCATTCTTAAGGCCAAAAGGCATTTTTCGAAATGCAAAAGTTCTCCAAGGACAAATAAATGCGGTCTTATGTTGGTCCTCGAGTTTAATTTGTATCTGATTGTATCCAGAAAAGTCGTCCATAAAGGAAAAAACCTCGCTACTTGTACACTCATCCAAAATATGATCAATAATTGGTGTGGGGAAATTGTCCTTAGGACAGGCACGATTCAAATCACGAAAATCAATACATATGTGGATCGCTCCCTGCTTCTTATCAACTGGAATGTGGTTTGAAACCCACTCCGTCAAGGGAACGGGATAGATAAAACTGGATTTCAATAGTTTCTCTATCTCTGCCTTAATCGTGGGTGCTTTCCTAGGATTCACTACACGCAAGCGTTGTTGATTAGGCTTAGCATTGGGATAAGTCTCAATCTCATGTTCAACAATGCGTGGGTCAATACCTGGCATTTCGTCATAAGACCAAGCAAAGATATCACAAAATTATTTAAATAGCTCGGTGTATTCTTAAATCTCAGCATAGGAACATTCTTCCCCAATATAGACATTCTCTATCCTGCCAGGATCACGAGAGATATTGATAGGAATCATTGGAGATATATTTTCCATGTTCCAATCAGCCATTGGACCAGGAGAGCTTAATGGAAACCTGGGACTACCAATTCTCTCACTAAGAACCTCCCTAAAGTCCTGACGCTCCAAGCAGTCAAGCTTGGGAAGAAAGTAAGATCTATGATGCAACTCTTCACATGGTGGCTCAACTCCTGACATGGCGTCAATAATCACTTCATCTAAAGGAAAAACACTATCAAGGCAGTCGTGCACGTGAGAAGACTAAACTGCCCATGCAGGAAACACATATGTGTCCTCTTGCTCCATCCATTAAGAGGAAGGACTAGGCTCTGCAACACATCCAATATTAGCTTGATAAGCTACCATAGTTGTAGGCAACGACACGTCTATCACGATGGGCTCGCTCGAAGTATTCGGTGTAGGAAGAATCCAAGGATCTTCCATATGACTCGTGCGAAAAGACACCAATCTCACAGATGTTGAAGCCTCACCGGACCTAGACCCTATCATAAGGATAGGTGCAGGAAACTAAAGCTTCCCATAAGGGATGGATAGATTCCCACACTCACACTCCCAGTTGTCGGCTAAGAGTGCTCTACAATTGGGATCGAAGCTCCCAAAGATGTGGTAACTGATAGATTCTTGAATGACGTTTGATCAATCGTAACTATATTCCCATTAAATGGAAAGCATACAACGTGAAATAGCGAAGAAGCTATGGCTTGCATACTGTACATCCAATTCCTACCCAGCAAGAGATTGTAGTCAAGGGGCGCATTAACCACCTCGACCTCTATCGCAACGGTCTTCCCTCCTAAATAGACTTTAAGGGAAGGAAGGATCCTGTGCAGCCTAAACGATCTCCCATCAAACGTAATCAACATGGTACCAGATTTAGACAACTCAGGGGAACCTAAACCCTTCCAACATAATAAAGACATCATAGAAGCAGCAATGCCTTCGTCAATCACAGTGCACTTGATGGTCATGTTAAGACATTCTACATGAATCAAAAGAGACACATAGTAAGGAAAGCAAGGTTGAAGTCCTACGGTTTCAAATTTAATCAAAGAGGAAGAATTATCATCATTCACACCAAGGGCAGGAAGCAAAGCCTTCCTTTGTGAAGGACAACTCTGAAGTACTTCTAGTGCAGACATCGCACAAGGAGTGTGTCCCAAATCCTCAACAATAGAATAGTTCTGGGCGGTTCGGGAATTAGGATTGTGCCCCAAATGCTCAACAATAGAATAGTTCTGGGCGGTTCGGGAATTAGGATTGTGCCCCAAATGCTTAAGGACTCCCTTAGGAATGCGAGGTGCAACTTCAGGTTTATCCATAGGTTTTTCAATACGCAAAGGAGTCCCTAGTGGATCAGGTTCCTTTCTTGGGTTGGGTTGTGATGAACCATAGTCCTTTGCATGGGTCACAACCTTCGTAGCATGCACCATGTTAATACAACCATGACCACTACCCTCTGGTAGATCTTGATCCCCACCAGACTAATCATGGGTCCTCGAGTTCATGTTGATTATGAGGTAAAGGGGTAGTCAGCACAGTTGGGCCCTGTGCTAAGAAACTTGAGGCTTCATCAATACGAGGGCACAAGTAAGTGAGGTGATCATCCTTACATAACTTGCAATGAAATTTAACCTTAAGTTTAGGTTGCTTGTCCCCCCCAGCATTACGAGAATTCTTGTCATTAGTATTATCATTTTCATTCCTATTCCCACCCTTACGATTATTCTTACCCTTCTTTCTATTCCTTCCGAGTTGCTGGTTACCCTTCTGGTCTGACATTTATACTGAAAGCACACTCACTATTTGGGTGGGTTGAGATGAAGCCGTGGCTTGTCCCAAAGCAGATTGGTTGATTGACAATTTTTTGACCTGTTGTACAACCGAATCCATAGGTTTAACACTTGCACAACCAACAATGCCATCGGCATGTGGTCTAGGTTTAACTTTGGGGTCGAAACTAGAACGCGGAGCATTCAGAATGATCTCATATAACAAACCGGATTGAGCATAAATCAAATCCAGTTCCTGTGCCATAAAAATGGCTTGTTCCTCATTTTGCACTCCGGATGTAGAAACATCCTTCACTATATAAGGCAATAACGACTTAAGGAACCATTCTAGGAGGAATTCCAACAGTATAAAGGATTTAATCAACCTCTTCCATCTATGCCACTCCTGGATATGGTCCGAGATATGCATGGCTTTATCCTGCCAAAATGTCGACAAGAGTTTCGTACCAATGTCGTAACGCACTGGTAGCTGGAAGTGGTTAATAAAAGTCATCACTAGGTCATCGAACAAAGCGAATGCCCGCCTATGTAACTCTATATACCATTTCATGGCAGGCCCTATAAGGGTGCATTGAAATAGCCTTAAATGGATCGAATCCTGGTGTAAGGAATTTAAAGAGCACCATAGGTGAAAGGTAGTAACATGTTTGCTTGGATCCTCTCCCAGTTTGCCCTCAAATTTGGGTATGTCCAAAGGAATCTTAGTAGGGACAGCCGGCCAAGCCGGGTCATGAGATACAGGATCATTTGTCAATCTCGACAAGTCAGGAATATTTAGCATTGTGAGGAAAGGGAGCCTAGGATGAGCAGGTTGGTGCATTGCTCCCTGATAGTTTTGATTCACATAGGTCTGATTACCATAACCACCATGGCCTTGACCATAGTGCCCTCCTCCCGTTTGACCTATGTAGGGTGGCATGGAAGCACCATAATGTGGTGTACCTTGACTATTCGGGGCTACAAAGCTGTAATTTGGAGGGTAAGCAAGTTGTTGATACTCATACCCATAAGGTGAAGAACCATGTCCATGTCGCGTCCCATAATACGGTCCATAATTCATCGCATGATATGTCCCATGAGATACTTCATAAGTAGGAATATACGCTCCGGAATTAGGAATATACATTCCGGAAGTAGAAATATATGCTCCGGAAGTAGTAACATGACCTCTAGAAGTATGAACATGACCTCCCGAAACAATGGGTGGTACTTGAACTTGAGACACAATTGGTCGAGAAGCAGCAGTACGGACATGACTTGTAGCAACATTCTGGCCCGAAGGACCACATGAATGAGGTGGAGGGTGAACATTCGAAGAACCAGGGACAAAGGATGAAGGGACCTATGAAATTATGTACTTTTTGTTCCCTATAGTCACTCATCTTGGATCTGGTATCCTAATAGGATCACTAACCCTATTCCTAGTAGGAATATGTGATGTAGCTTCCACCGCTAGGAAGGAAGGTGCAATGTGACTTGTGCTCTCAAACCTCTCCACATGATAAGTAATGAGAGTGCCCCCAGGTGTAGTGTTAGGCTCAAACTCAGGCTCGACATAAAATGCCAAATCATGTGTGGGAAAACCATACATACCATAACTACCATAACTAGTGCTCAGGGGTTCAAAATGAGTCGCATCATCTTCCGGCATTCCATATCGGTAATGCATCAATGGGGTATTAATGCTATAGTAAGTAGGTCTATCATGAAAAGTACCTATCTTAGAAATTACAGGACCTAACTCAGTCATATTAGGTGAAGGATCATAAGTAGGAGTAAACTCCCCATCTTCCACTTGAATGGGAGAGGGTGGTTCAGGAATACCTTCAATATGGTCTCCCATTGTGTGTGAATCAATGTGCAAAGTAGTCCACCTGGACTGTCTATCTCTCTCTCCCAAAGGAGGAGGAGATGTAGAAGGCAAAAATTCTGCTCAATAACGAGAACGGCGAAGAGCCACACCCGAATCCACAATGACTCAAAAAATCTAAAAGACTCTTTAATTATGCAAACCCTAGGTAAGCTAACATGCACAAAGCATACACCAATAAAATCTAAAGCCAAACACAAGCAATCAAGGGTAGGATAAATGAGCTTTCGAATGAAGCAGGTATGTCTCGCCTAGGAGAGGCTTGAGACTCCCATACACAACAAGTGGAGGTACGTAACCAATTATTGTGGCCCTCAGCTTCAACGTGTAAAGTGACTATGTTGTTTGACCCCAACCTGGCCGGGAAACCTGTAGAATAACCCGTACAGAGTACCACCTCGATATCCTAGGTAAGGCCACTAAGGTCATCTCAATATGATCAATTCTCAGGAAGATAGTCGCAGGCAGGATTGACCATATAGGCAGGGTAGCAAAGCCCGAAACTCTCGAAAGAGCCCCCAGATACGAATAAAATGCTAGAAATATCTTCGGTGCTACTCAGTTATGACTAGGGGTCATCCCAATCAATAACCGCTCACACTGCCTCATGCTTAACTCCCTTTTGAGAGGAGGATCCTCAAAAACACTGGTTATACCAAGGAATTTCACACACTCACCTAGACAGCCACATACATGTTGTTGTTTAGTGGTCTTGGAGAATTTACTCACAATGAACTATTCAAAGACCCTAAAACCTAATCTTGTCGGTGAACCCTATCAAATAAAATAGTGTAGTTCATTTTAATTAAGCATTGATTTTAATTGGCTTTATTACTCAAAAGATGTATATGGCCATGCAACTAATGGCGTTATGACACAACATGAAGCAAAATGCACACCTAACAATCAATGCAAATGCATTGTGTCCATGAAAAATAGGGTATGCTACTACGCGAAATGCACTATTTTTTTCAAATGATAAATGCAAGCTTTCCTATATGAAATCTTGACTAATAATTCAAAGCAAATCTAGTGCAAGTACTATGCAAAATTCAAGATGCAATGCATAATGATAATCAGATATTTTTGGATTTTTTGAAATAAAAAAGAGATATTAAAGCAAAAGAATGATTCTACAACCCCCAGACTCTACAAGCACAATCAAGCAGCACTCAAGCAAATTACTAAGGTAAAACAAATCTAATGCACTAATCCCAAAACAAAAAACAAAAAATGCAATGACAAGAACATTCTTCAAAAAAAGAAATTTTACACTAAAAAAAACGTCTCTGGTCAGAAACAGAGGTGTATACAGATTCTAGCAGTATCAAAGGAGACTCAACAATCATCAAAATTTACCCAGCAACAATCAATCTTCCTCTAGAAGGAAAAACTAAGGGCATACGTGACTGTTCGTAGTAAACATGTGTGTGTACACAGAAATAGCAGTGAAACGTGCGTATATACGTGACTGTGAGTTAAAAACTCGCGTACAGGAAGAAAGGTGCATGAAAATAAAGGCAAACAGACAAGCTGAGACAAACTTCACACCAATCAGACACTACCAGGAAAACATGCCCCTAGACTCGACACAAGAAATAGAGAAATAAGAGCAATTCAAAGTCATTGAATGCCGCTAGAAAACCCCCAAAGGACAACTACTAGGAACTCCCCAGTGGAGTCACCAATTCTATTACGAAGAGAAATTCCTATGGATTGGGGTACCACAACAGACAGCTTGACTCCAGAAATCAATCCTTTCCAATATGCAAGAGAAATCAAATAACTAACACTAAAGGATCAGACCTCATACCTTATTCCAGACAGTTGAATCAGATCCCCGTTGATCTTTCCAACTTCAGCTTGAATTGATGAATCACTTCCTCAACAACAAGTAAACAAGACAAGCATACTATATATATTGGTGTTAGATCTACTCTAGCATATATAATCAACAATGTATAAGCATTTGAAATCATCCATGGATAAAATATTCATTCAAACATACATTATTGGACAAGAAAAGATATTTCTATTAATATAAAATCAGATATTACAATGAATACAACCTCTGTCGGCACGTCTGCGAATCAGAGAAACTGAATCCCCCACTTGGGCCTCCACCACCTCAATCCTCTATCTCTCTATAGCAAGCTCACAAGAAAAATGCAAGCTTGGGAAGAACACCAAAGTGCTCCAAGGGACAAAGGGATGCAGACTCAAGCACAAGTTCTGGCAACAATGGACTATAGTTTCTTTTCTCTCAATTCTCTTATGCCTTTAATGTATCCAAAGGGTTCCTTATATAGCTTTTCAATGGGGTAATGAAAGGTTGAATCCGAGCAATATTAAGGCATATGGAAGGCCAGGAGACAAGTGAGTCGGATCCATGTCAAGGAAAACTCCAAAAGGATTCAGATTTTGTACACATCCCGATGTACGCGGTTTTAGAGGTCAAACCCACATATATACGCGATAAGGGGTTTAAAAGTCGTGTATAGCAATTTTCAGATGTTTTTAGGGATGGTCTAGGAAACATCAAAGGACAAAAAATGGTCCAAGGGGTCTAAGGAGTCTGCAGAGGGATAGGGGAAGGCCATACAAGTGTGATTCACCTGGTGTGGTAAAATTAGCTATAACAGCCACATAAGGTCGTGTCGGTTAACCGAACCGACAGGTAGTTATTTGTAACTATTTGTAAAATCATATATATTAGGTTGTTGATCTAGATGAAAACTCATTTCAGTTCTATGATTTGTATGGACCCTTCCATTATAATATAATCTTTTATTCCACATATGTGTTCTTGTCTCTTGTCTCTAATATGTCTGTATGCTTTTAAATGTGTATTATTGGTAACAGGTTGTGATCCATGAGATTACAACACTATGCCTCAAGTTCATGAAGGTATGAGAATAAGTGCATTTGAAATAATCTACAACCCTCTATTATAGAAGGGACAATGGATAAAATCCCTCATATTTTCCCTGAAACCAATTGTCATGAAAGTGACAGTGATGATGAGCAATGTAGTTGACCAATGATTAACTCTAATAACAACTACCATAGACTTAAAACTTTCTTGATGGTTTCACTTTGAACCTAAGGGTTTCCCAACTCTTATTTGGGAACCTAAGTCCCTGTGGAACTACATTTCATTAGGCATAGGGGATTGGCCAACTGTGGAAATTAAGCTCGGTTTAAGCACAATTAAACTCACAAAACATTACTAGGAAACATGCATAAACCCACTCAAATTGGAGACTAAAATTGGTGCATAACATTAACTTGTATTGAATAAGTTTACACCATCCAACCTTTTTAATGTAGTCTATGTCGAAATATATAATTACATCTGAGATTTGAAATCCTAAGAAGGCAAGTTGAATCTTGACAATTAGCACGCTTACTAAAGTTTTAAAAAAAAACGTAGGTGAATAAAACCCTTTACAAATCAATAAAGGAGGACATGAATTGTATGAATAAGGCATGTCAGCTAATGAGTGATGGAAATTCAATGGAATAATTATTTTAATATAGAAAATTATGGAGAATAAGTTGGGAAAAAATAAGGTAGTTGCCATGAGACTAGCTTTTACCTTTTCCACCTTAAAGCTGTAAAAACAATCTAAGTCTGTGAAAGGCCGAAAAGCGCACTTACTAATCTAGGAAGTTAATAAATTTGGAAGAATATTATCCATAATCAGTGTGGGGTGCTCCTGTATGTAAACATGGTAATTGTTGACCAAGTGGTGCAAGTGGAGGCCAACTACCTAGTCTAGAACCTAGGAAATTAATCATGAAGATTAATAAAATATATGCTAAGTGTGGGAATAGGTTTTTGAGTTTTCTAAAACCACCCTTTAAGCCTGAGTTATGTGAAATATCAGAAATATATCATAGATAAAGGGCCTAGAAACAAGGATTAGTCACCCTTTACATACTTATTGTCTACAAAAACAAGGAAAGAAGGAAAACCTCATGGGAAAAACCTTCTCTCAAAACATGGAAATGAACAAAAAATTGTGAACGGTTGTCTTTCGATTTGTATTCACCATGTGATCAGCTATCCCAAGTAGTTATTTGAGATGGCTGAAAGTCATCTCAAAGCATTTCTTGGTGAATAAGTATGCAACTTGCTCAGATGATCTGCAATAGTGGAGAGTAATGATCTCATCATGCACAAGTCCTCTGATGTAGTGCATATGTATATCTATATGTTTTTTTCACTCCCTATGAAAAAGATCTATTGATATTTGAATAGCACACTGTTTGTCACAAAAAATGAATGTGGAAGCACTAGACTTGATCCCAAACTCTCCAAGTATTCCTTGCAAACACAAACATTGAGTAGCTGCATTCATAACTCCTCTGTATTTTTCCTTCGTTAAAGAAAGTGCAATAGCACTTTGATTTTTACTTGACCAGAAAATTAGTCCATCGGCAAGCATAAAAACATATCCAAAACTTTATTTTCTACCAATTCTATTTCCATCCCAATCAGAATTAGTAAAACCAACTAAATCTAGATCAGATTTTGCAACATAATGAATCCCATGTGTCTCGGTACCTTGCACAAAGTGCAAGATCATTCTTGCTTCCCTCCAATAGATTTCATGTGTCTACTCCATATATATAGATGCCACATTCACTGCATAAGAAATATCAGGTCGAGTGTGAGTAATATAGAGAAGAAAACCAACTAGTTATCTATATAGAGTGTTGTTCACCAAGGGAGTTGAATCTGCATCTTCAAGCTTAAATCCTAAGAAGAAAGGAGTTTTGCTTGGCTTGAAATATTTCATATTGAACTTATTCAAGAGGTATTAAGAATATTTGTACTGATGTACCTTGATTCCATAGGCTGATTGTAATCTCAATCCCTAAAAATTGGCTCAACAATCCCAAATTGGTCATGGAGAAAGCTTGATTCAAAGCATCCTTCAATGAGGAAATTTCTCTCAGGGAACTTTTGGTCATCAAAAGGTGATCCACATACAATAAAATAATTAATAATGAAACATGAATCATATTCAAATAGACATTTGGATAATACTTGCATCTACTAAAGTTTTGAGATAGCAGAAAGCCATCTATATTGTCATACCAAGATCTGGGAGCTTGTTTTATCCCATATCATGATTTCTTCAACCTTGTTGGCAGGGGATCGAATGTGCATGGTGTGACATAGGAGAAAGAGACAAGTGTCAAATTAAACTACATAAGAGGAATTTGTTGACAAGTATGTTCAGCCTGGTCGGAAGCGCTTAGAGTTTGGTCCAAGTTAGATAGGAAATTAGTTATATGTGGACCTTTTTGTAAAGGCACAAGCCTATAAATAGAGTTAGGAATGTAGTGAAAGATAGCCTCATCTTGTCTTATGCGGAGTGAACCATCTTTTGAATCTATGTATTGTGAACTATTTTGTAATCTACGATCTTGGTATGAGGTTTTCGACCAAGGATGTGCTTTGAGATGTATTTTGACCTGCAGAAGTTAATTTGATAAGAATGTTGCTGGAAACTTTATATTCTCTTTGTCTGCGATGCGATCTATGGTGTTTTCAAATCTTTTGATTTATTTCTCTATAGTTAATTGATGTGATCTTGTGATATGAATGATTAATATGTTGTGATCTAATATATTAATGTTTTGCTCATCTGAATGATGAGAAGTCTTCGTATGGTGAATGAATTCTTACATGTCGATCTCTTTTCTGAATGATGAAATGTTGCGATATTAAATCTAGTGCAAATGATGGTAAATAGTTTGGATAAATGTTAAGGTTAAACCCCATTCTGGATATCTAAGTTGTATTGTGACGGAGAGAGAATAAGTGTGCAAGTCCTCTTCCCTTCTACAGATACTTGGTTCCTGCATCCCTCCCTCAAACATCTCAGGTGAGACTGCCTCTACTTCACAGGTGTTGTTGGATAGGGTAAAACCTGTCCAGGCTGATTTTTAGGGAGATTGCGTCGAAGGGTTTAAATAGTGAGTGAATCCCTACCAACTGAATTGTTTCAACAAATGGTTCTGTTTCCGAGACCTTAGTGTGTGGAAGAAGAGGACATGTTGTGGCACTCGTTGAAACTGGAGATCCAGAACTGGTTCGATCAAAAGGCCCAAGAATTCACAGCAAAAGAAAACTAGAGCACCAGATTGACAACAGAAGAGTGGTTGCGAAGACATGTTTACTCTGATAACCACAAAATCTTCTTTTCCAAATTCCTAATAATCATGTATGAGTGGTTTGCGCAACTGACCTTCTAGAAAAGGAACTTCCAAGGAGGTGAACCTACTTACTAGACCCATGAACTGATTTAGCAACTAAAAAGGTCAACAAAAAGGCGTCAAGGGTTGTAGAAGTGTAGCTCGATATCATTTTGGAAGGATATATCACTGAGTTTTTTGTTGACACCGTCAAATCCTATAGCGATGCAGAGAGAGAATTCTTCCAGGGACCAAGAGGAAGGTTTCTATTGTCTTTGCAATTGTGGATTAAGATGCTCATATGTGAAAATGGTATCTTGAAGATGAACTCTGAAAAGTAGAGATCTAGTGTGTGGAGGTTATGGGTACTACAAAGACGAGGGTTGGATGGAATGATACGGGGTAGATGGATGGGATTTATGACGAGACTGTGAAGTGGGGTTAGGTTCTAGTAAGTGAAGAGGCAGAGGACTGAGGAGAGTCCTGGTGTGACCAGAACAAGAAACTGCGAGAGAACACCACAAGGGAATAAGCGACCATATAGTGACAAAGGAGACAACCAGGATACGCTCGAGCCCAAGGAAGGACCAACCCAAAGAAAAAACATACCTACACCTCTGTGCACTGTACCACATTCAGAAAGTAACTCTAGATTATCAAAATATTGACCTGTGTGTCACCACGGGTTTAATAGTAGTGGATCAATGGATATAGGAAGAAGGCATAGAATAGCTGGTGATGACGCAAAACTCCCTTTTTTCCATGGGAACGAGACTAAAGATACCGAGCAATATTGGTTTCTCTACAAAGCAATATGGACTATGAAGCAAGTCCAAGATGAAGATATTAAGAAGGGACAACTTGCGATAACTTTTAGAGGTCGCGCATTAGGTTGGTACATGAAGTTCATATAAGTGTCGACATGGAATTAGCAAAAGACACTAGCACAAATTAGGACCAGGTTAATTGAGTAATTTTGAAAACCCAAATTCGAGTCGTAGTACATTACTGAGTTGAAGGAAATAAAACAATATCCGAATGATTTGGTATTGGATTTCGATCAATGATTAAAGATGCTGATGGCTAAGGTTAGTTTCGGGATGAGCGACATGCAACACAAAGAATGGTTCATCATAGCATTGGTGTTGCACATCTAAATGACATTAATGTAGAAAAATATTGCAACACAAAATGAGGCTTTGGAAATTGTGATGAAGCTGGAGCCTTAACCAGATGGAAAAACAAGGGCTGGGATGAATCAGATCTAATCGCAATTGGAAAATCCGACGATTCAGTTGCAAGATATTAATAATGGAAAGGACATTCGTGAAGAAGTATGTTGTACTTGATGTCACATGGAAGGAAATCATAAGGATCAATGTCCGGTCTTTTGCGATTACTTATAGGCAGCAGCTCCTAGTCTATTCAGTCAAGGTGGTTTACCATGCTGTCGAATTTGTCAAACCAGAGTACATCAACATGAGGAATGCATATATATCCAAAAGGTTGTGTCAAAGTCGATAAGTCTATTTTGCAATTTTTGTCGATCAGTAGGTCATGAAGAGAAGGATTGTAGAGCATATGAATTCATACAAGAGAGAAGGATGGGTACATATTTCATGGAAGGAGAAGAACACTGACCAGCGGAGAGGCCTCAACCACAGCAGCCACCTCAGTTCATGCAACAACAACCATATCTTTCTCTGCCACATCCATAGTACAATCAGATGTAGTATAATCATCTGCAGCTACAGTATACTCAGCCTCAGTATATTCAACCGTAGCGTAATCAACAGCAGCAATAGTTTAATCAACCGCAATACCATCCACAAGGAGGATTCCATGGAGGGTTCCAAGGAGGTTGGAATGGAGGCTTCGGTCAAGGAGGAGGTATGGGACGAGGTCGTGGACCTATGCAATTCTATAATTATGGAGTATTGGGACATTATCAATGAGATTTCCGAAACCTTTAGTCGCAATGTAATTATTGTATTGTCATAGATCATACTATTGAAGATTGTCTGCAGCTGATTGTGAAGTGACAAGTGAAGAATGTTCCACCACCATAGAACCAGAACCATAATGTGAACCAAAATCCAAACCAGGCTGCGAACCAACCTCAAAATCAGAATCAAGGACCAACCATAGGAGATATTTCGACAGAACCCAAGACTCAACCTACAGATGTTGGAGTCATAACTCAAGGAAGGGCAACAAGGGGAGATGATGGTCCACTCCCACAAATCCGATTGGTGGGTCGAAAGAAGGTGCAATGTGACATTGACGCTGAGAAAGAAACATTCTTCAATGAAAGAGACATCATAAAAAGGGATACGGGTAAGTTCCCTATCTATGAAATGCCACCTGCTTTTGGTTCAACACTTGTAGCAAGACCATCACGAAAGGTTGGAACATTGCAAATTTTCTTAGAAAGTTGTCTGTCATTAGTGAAAGATCCCGATGCGCTAGCTGAAATACCAAGTCTACTATACCGACCATAGAAAGAGAAAGAGTGACAGGAATACGTTGTGAACTCTTTACATAAGAAGAAAACTGGAAGGGAAATGAGAATGAGCATCTAAATTAGTGACTGTAATGTGGAGTCGATCATCTTGGATATTGGATCATATGTCAATATTTTGATGAAGCAAACATGGGAAAGGATGGGGAGACCACATTTGGTGTTGGAAGGGGTTTTGGGACAAGCCATTGGCAAAGAATCATGGATGTTGCGCAAGAGAAAAATTCACTGTGCAAGTGGAGAATGGTGCGCAAGCTGAAGAATGGAATATTTTGTATATTTTGTGTCACCTTTTTGTACTTTAACCATATTTTGCAAAAATTGGTCATGATTTTGTAGAATCATTTAAGATTTAGATAGGAATTCGTCCAAGTGGACCTTGAATGTAAAGGTGCAAGCCTATAAATAGAAGTAGAATTGCAAGTGCTGAATAGACTTGAAGGGGGCAATTAGAGAGAAATTGGTGATTTGTAACTGTTTTGAAGAACTTGTTGTTTTGTGCAGAAATAATATGACAAGAGGAAGTTGATTTGAATCACTGTGTTTTATATATTTTGTTGTTTTACTATTTTCTGCAACCCAATGATGAATGTCAAGTGAATTTGAGATATGGATCTATGATGCGATGTTTCCTTGTCTTAAATGATGTCTTCTTTTTAGATATGTTTTTCATAGCAGTATGTTGAATCCTATTATGAGTGAATGATGCGATCTATTTAGGAATAATTATGAATGATTATATGAGTGCTAATGAGTAATCATATATTCTCATATCGCGCATAGCTAAGTAAATAGGTAGATTCACATCTTCCTCTCCGATTCTGCAGAAACTTGGTTCCAAAATATCTCCCTCGAATGCCTCGGGTTAGACCTCATCCAGTCCATGGGTGTTGTTGGACAGGGTAAAACCTGTCTGGGCTGATGCTCAGAAATATTGCGGTGCTTTGAGGGTCAACAGAGTGGAACCCCTGTTGATTCGATTTTTTTTGTTGGGTTTGTGTCAACAAATGGTTCCATTTTTTAGACCTTGTTGCGACTGAGGGGAGGATATGTGGCATCCAACAAGACCAGAAATTTAGGAGTGGTTTGACCAAAAGTTACAAGAATTTACTGAGACAAACAACCAGAACCCGGGACTGACAATGGATAAGTGGCTTGCAAGGCACATACATGACGGTCCACGTGAGTATTTTTTCTCTGAATTTCCCATCATATTGTATGAGTGGTTGGCGTGAATTACCTATCACAAGGAAAATTTCCAAGGAGGTGAGAAAACATCCTGGACCCTTGAATTGATCCAGTAATTGTAGGAGACTGACAATAGGGCATCGTGGGCTATTGAAGTTTGGTTGGATAGTATCCTAGAAGGATATATCACTGAGTTCATGGTCGATACTACTAAATCCTACAACGAAGCAGAAAGGGAATTCTTCAACGGACCAAGAGGTAGATTCTTACTGTGCTTGCAATTGTAAATTAAGATATTTGTCTATGCAAACGGCATATTGAAGATGCACCTTGAGTAGTAGACCTCTGGGGTGCTGAGGTTGTGGATACCACGACGAAAGGGGTATCCACAACATCATCATAATCATCATCACATTTTTTCAAGCATTTCTTGTTTTTGGGGTAGCGGGGCCCGCCAAAAGTATGCCGAGTGGGTACTCGTTGGATGCGGAATTTAATTCCACATCCAATGAGCTATCCCAATCAAAATTTGAGTGAAAACACAGGGAGATATATTGAAAATATGAACAAAAAAATAGTTTTTTCTTTTTTTCCTCCAAAATTAATACATATTATTTTATTATTTTAACTATTATTTTATTAATTTTCCTTAGGAGGCCCATTTTGAATTGAAATTTCCTCTAATGATCCCAGAAACAGAGGGAATTCAGGATGTCATAGCACCGAATGTACTGATGGATCCAATGAATCAGTCATTGAAGATAATAAAAGTCAACATTGGGACGAAGGAGAACCCAAAATTTGCAAGTGTTAGGGACTATTGGGATGAAGAGACCATGGCAAAGATCATGGATCTGTTGCATGAATTTCAAGAACTATTTTCCACCAAGTTATCTGAAATGAAAGGGATCCTGGGTGATTTAGGGGTGATGAACATCCCATTGAAACTAGACATGAAACCGGTAAGGCAGAGGTCGTATTGCTTGAATCCGTGATACCAAGAGAGGGTCAAAGATGATATTGACGGGATGTTGGATGCATGAATAATTGAGCCAATTGAAGAATCTAAATGGATTCATCTTATGGTGGTCCAAGATAATAAATGAGGTGAAGCTCAGATTTGTGTCAATCTGAGAAAATTGAACGACGCATGTATGCACGATCCATTTTCGACACCATTCACAGATGAAGTGCTAGAAAGAGTAGGCGGTTAGGAGATGTGTTCTTTCACATATGAGTTTTCTAGTTATTAACATCATGAAGGAAGATCAACATAGGACCACATTTGTTACTAAATGTGGCTGCTTTCAATACACAGTGATGTTTTTTGGGTTGAAGAACGCACTTGCAATATTTTCCCGGGTTGTTGTCGTGGCATTCAAAGATTTTATTCAAAAATTTCTACAAGTCTACATGGATGACTAGACAGTTTATGGATTGATTAGAGACCATGTCAACAACATCAAATCACGCTGAAATTAAAGAAGTGTATTTTTTGCACACCCATTGGGATGTTGTTGGGTCACATTGTTTGCAATAAAGGACGGTTGGTTGACCCTACAAAGATTGCGCTCATTTTGAGCTTATCGCCACCTATGAGTGTGAAGATGCTTAGAGTGACACTGGGGCACACCATATATTATTGCAAATTCATAAGAGGTTATGTTGCAATTACAACCCCTATGGATACTTTATTAAAGAAAGACGCAACATTTGTATGGAGTCAAGAGTGTCAAGAGAATTTCGACACGCGGAAGGCCAAGATGGATTCTGCAACAATCCTCGTTTTCAAATTGGGACAAGGAGTTCCATGTTCATGTGGATGCATCCTCTATTGCATTGGCAGTGGTTCTTATGCAACCAGGAGAGGGGGATCTAGATCACCTGATCGCTTTCTCTTGTCGAAAGTTGTCATTTGCAGAAAAGAACTATACAACTACAAAGAGAGAAGGTCTGGCAATGGTATATGCACTATAGAAGTTTAGGAATTACCTATTGGGAAGTCATTTCAAAATGTTTACTAACCATTCTTCTTTCAAGTACCTAGTCAATAAGCCTATGTTGGGGGGGGGGGGAATATGTCGTTAGTTACTTCTCTTCCGGGATTTTGATTTTGAGGTAANGCTTAAATGCGGGCCCCAATCATTTATTTTGAATTGCGATAGGTGAGGAATCCACAAATATTGAAGATGGGATGCAAGATGAGTAGCTGTTAAGAGTCGACATGGAAGATGATGATTATGCTCAAATAATTTAGTTCTTGACGACAGAAGTCACACTGGAGGAATTTTCAATCAGTTAGAAGAAGAAGTTGGTTGTAAAGGCTTCTGACTTCCAGTTGATTACTGGACAACTATATAATCTAGGACCAGATGTGATTTTGCGGCAATATGTCCTATCACATGAACAAGGGCATATTCTAGAAGAAGCACATGCAGGAGTTCCTGGTGAACACTATGGAGTTTGAGCTAATGCAAAGAAGGTACTTCGCGCAGGGCTCTAGTGGCCCACTCTACATAATGATGCAATAGATTATGCACGGAGTTGCGATGTCTGTCAACGCATAAGAAAACCATCGTGAAGGGATGAGATGCCACTAGTACTGCATGTAACACTACAGCCATTTGATAAATGGTTCGTGGACTTTGTGGGACCAATCAACCCAGTTGGGAAGAGAACTGGTGCACAGTACATCATTACAACAACAGACTATTTGACGAGGTGGGAGAAGGCTGCACCAATCGTGGATTGCATGGCTGCGATAGTAGCCAGGTTCCTGTTTGATAACATTGTAACATGGTTTGGATGCCCAAGGATATTGATGAGCGACCAAGGAATTCACTTCATCAACCACACAATAAGAGCGTTGACGGAGGAGTTGCAGATACAACGCAAGAAGAGTACCCTATATCATCTGTAGGCGAATGGAACAGTAGAAGCATTCAACAAGATATTGGAGCATGCACTTACAAAGGTATGTAATGCTAACCATCATGACTAGGATTTTAAGATTCCAGCAGTCTTGTGGGAATATCACACCACTTGCAAGCAATTAACGGGGAAATCACCATTCAAATTGGTATATGGGAAAGATTCCTTCATGCCAATGGAGTACATTGTTTTGAATCTGTGCATTGTAGTAGCGATGAGCATGGATGATGAAGCAGCACTCAAGGAGCGTGTGGAGTAGCTAATACAACTCAAAGAGGATCGCTTCATTACATATTTCCATCAGCGCATCGAAAAGGATCGACAAAAAGCTTGGCATGATAGCCACATAAAAAAAAAACAGTTTCAGCAAGGAGATTTGGTGTTGTTATATGACAGCAAGTTCATGAAGCATCTAGGTAAGTTATAGATGCATTGGTTATGTCCATATCTTGTTAATTCCATTAATTATGGAGGTGCAGTTCAACTACAATAGTTAGATGGAGCGATGCTACCAAAGATAGTAAATGGTTGCAGGATGAAGCCCTATAGGACGAGCCCAGAACCGCGCCATGCTTGAGGCACTGCAAACTAAAAAAAGGTAGGATGATGGGTGGAAGGATGGAGCACCAGAAGGAAGTGGTTACACAAACGTAGAAGTTAGTAGCGCAGTTAGAAGGTCACGTTGTGATAGCCATGGGGCTGCGACATAGTCAAATCCGCAATAAATGAAGATAGTTAAATCAGTTAACTGATGGAGCTCGTTGAAACGATGTGCATTTATGGCCGATAGGACCATTGGATTGACAAAATCATTAGCATATTCGGGTTGTTAATAATTGATTGGGTCATTATGACCGCATTGGATTTGGTAATGATGAGGAGGGATCAACATGATGCTATAAGAAGGCGCTTGATGAGGGTTGGAAGCACCATTGTGTTAAGTGAAGTTGCAGAGTTGTAAAGTTGAGCCAAGCACAGAGAGACTAAGTGAATCGAGGCAATTTCCAAGAGCAGAGAGGGTGTGTGGCCATCAGAGCCTTGGAAGATATTGGTGCGGCATGCAGACCACCCTGAACACTGTTGATATTTCTAGCGAGCGATATTCCCCGGTTAGACCAGTCACCATTTTGGAAGAATTCAACAGCATGCTAGTTGGATCATCATCGGTGCCAAGGGGAAAGAGAAAGTGTTAGGATATTTAGGCACTTAGGAGTTAGTTAAGATCAACTTGTGTAATATATTCATTAGGTAAAAGTGTGTTTCTTTAGTATGCATTAGTATGCATTTGTAAATATTCTAATCTAACGGTCACAATATGTTCTAGACATAGAGTGATCCGAATGTTCAACTTCTCTTAGATCATACCTACCATTCATCCATGGCTTAACACCCGATTGGTCTATGATATCTATTTAAAGAGCATAGAGGGTCCTTGTCTATTTGATCGATTATGAGAAGCTCATGTAACTTTATTTCTTTTGCATAATAAATTGCTCCAAGTAGCTATTTGGCTGGAGCCGTGGACTGTTTCCCTCTCGAGGGTTTTAACCACGTGACAAACATTGGTGTGTTGATCTATGATCTATTTGTGTAAAGTAGTTGCTTAAGGTGTTCGGTCTTTTGGGAGTACCCTATGTACCCGAACATGGTATCAGAGCTTTTATGAAGAGCCGCTTTCAGTTTTGATCAAGATCTGGAACCAGTGTTGCTGAAAATTTGAAAGGGTTTCAGGTTCTATATTTTATGTGCATTTGTGGCCTATCAGAGCTATTCCATTGCGTTCGGAGTGTCGTTTCCATTGGGAAATAGTTTTTTTTCACCGAAAACCATTTCTGTTTGCTCCAGAAACACCCATTTCGGCAAATCTGAAGGTATAATGTTACAGCGATAGATTTTTTTTTGTAAATCTCTCATATTTTATCAGTTTATTATTAGATATTTTTTGTTTTAGTCTCGGACTATTGCCTTCCTTGACTGCGTATGCTCTTTTCCATGCACCTTGCGTGATTGCGGCGAATCAGAAATAGTAATGGAAAAAAAAAATTCTTGTCTTCTCGGCTACGTATGCTCTTTGTCGTGCACCTTGTGCGATCATGGCAAATCAGAAACAGCGAGAAAACTTGAAAACGCAGAATTTCTGGGTAAGCTAACCAAGATATAACCCCATTGTGTGGAAAAGTTTTTTTTGTTTTTGTTTTTCATTTTTTTTGTGATTTGCAGGAAAAGAAAGCAAGCACGGAGAACGAGAGAGAAGAGTAAAAACAAAAAGCTCCCTTCCGCTTTCCATTATTTTACGTACCTTTTAAACTTAGTTCACTTGGTCCAAAGTTGCTTTATTACTTAATAGGTCTTGAGTTCAAGTCTTATTAAGCTACTTTTTAGTGCATGCAATTTTTATTTTCAAGTTACTTTATTGTAAAAGTGCGTAAGTCACTTAAGTCTTTTAATTTATTGCCGCACTATTTAAAAGTCACGTTATTGTAAAAGTGAACATCACTTATTCTAGAAAAGTGATTCACTTCAAAGAAACTTTATTGTAAAATTGATTGTCAAAGGTTGATCTTGGGAAGAGGGGGATTTGTTTTTTAGTTGGTCAAGTTAATATCTGCGACGTCACTATTGGGGACATCTTCAACTTTTTTTTTTATCAAGCATAACTTCATCATCCAGAATCAGTTTTAAGTGCTGTTTTTTTTTAAACCGCATATTTGTTTGAGCTCTTTGCATCCATATAGTTAGTTTTTGTTCTTTCAGCCATTATTTTATAGTATGGCTGCCCCTTGTAATATTATACTTACAAGTTCTAACTATTTCTCATAGAAATCTCGTATGGAGGATGTTCTCCGAAGTAGGGGACTTTTCAGGATAACCTCAGGGAAAGAAACAGAACCCACTGATGATGATAAGAAAATTAAATGGGAAAATAGATGTGATGAAGCTCGTGGATTGATGGGGATGTCAATCTCTACTGATTTGCAATTCCACATATCTGGAATTGATGAACCTAATCTCGCTTGGGAAAAGTTGGAATCTATGTTTGGTAAACACAATGAAATTCGGGGTCATCAACTTGAGAATGAGTTGCTTTCCTTGAATCCAAATGATTTTTCATGCATTTAAGACTATTTATCTAAGTATAAAACTCTTAGACTATTATGTGCAGAATGCAAGATTAAGAAAGAAGACAAACAATATATTTATCATATTCTTTCAAAACATGGACCTACATATTCTGTTTTTGTATCTACATTCTACTCCATGAAAGAATCCTTGACTGCAGCTAGCTATCAAGAGCCTATCCTTGAATCCTTTTGTGATTCCTTAATTAGAGAGCAAGATAAGTTCATTCATCTTGGAGTAATTAACAATGCAGATGCATCTGGGAAAGCCTTATTGTCCCAACAGAAAGAAAAGTCCAAGCCTCCCAAGAAACAGAATTTTCACAATAATAAGCAAAACAACAAGGGTCCCAAACCTTCTCAGTCAGCTCCTTCTTTAAAAAATGACAAAGGATCCAAGCAAAAAGGAAAGAAGACTGAGCGTCATTGCAATTTTTGTGGGAAAGATAATCATAATGAATCTAAGTGTTTTAAGAATATGGTGGCCTTGGAAGCAGCAATGAAGAAGCACACATCAGCCTAGATTCGTCTTCAAAATCTACCTCTCATGGACATGCACTTTGTGCTTTTGGTTACTCTTATACTGCATCTTCTTCTTCTACTTCAATTGAATGGCTCATTGATTCTGGAGTATCTTATCATATGGCTAAGGATAAATCCATCTTTTTTACTATGCATGAACGTAACACAAAACAAATATTTGTTGGTGATGATAGATCTCTAAGTGTTGTAGGATCTGGAACAGTTCCAGTAGAAAATGGTCATTTCAGTGATGTGCTATGTGTTCCAAAAATTTCCTGCAATTTGTTATCAGTCTATCAAATTACTCATTCAGGTGAAGGTAAAACTGTGACGTTTACACCTCACCAATTTGTAATCAAGGATTTTAAAAATCCTCAAAATGTCCTTGCTACTGAAACTATTGATGATATTACCAGGTTGTACAAATTTAACAACTTTGGGTCATCACCTTTTCCTTTATTTTTTGTTTCTCATAGTGATAACTTGAGCAAACTTTGGCATGAGCGATTTGGTCACTTAAATTATCGCTCATTGCAACAACTATGGAAAGACAATATGGTGACTGGTCTTCCGCTGGTATCTTGCAAGGATGGTGTTTGTTCCGATTTTGTACTCGAAAAACATCATCGAGACAGTTTTGACAAACGTGCCTCTTGGCACGCCTCGGTTCCCTTGGAGATTGTGTATAGTGACTTATGTGGCCCTCTTCCATCTGCTTCCTTTTCTGGTTTCAAATATTTCTTAACTTTCATTGATGACTACTCCAGACGCACTTGGGTTTACTTCCTAAAACTTAAGAGCAAAGTACTTAACATGTTCTTTGCCTACAAGGCCCTTGTTGAAAAACAATCTGGTCATCAAATTATTAAGTTAAGATTTGACAATGGAGGAGAATATGTTAACAACAAGTTCACTATTTTTTGCACTGAACAAGGAATCCAAAAACAACACATTGTTCCATATACACCACAACAAAATGGTGTAGCTGAATGGAAGAACGGCACTTTAAAAGAAATGGCTAATTATATGATCCAATCTAAGGGACTAAGTCTTCAATATTGGGCTAAGGCCATAAATTGTGCAAATTACATAGTTAATCGCACACCCACTAAAGTTTTACAAGGTATAACACCGGAAGAAGCATGGAGTAAAATTAAACCAGATGTAAGTCACTTTCGTGTGTTTGGTTGTGAAGCATGGGCTCACATTCTGGATTAAAAACAGAAAGCATTGCAGCCTAAAAGTGAAAAGTGCATATTTGTTGGATATTCTAAAGATGTAAAAGGTTATAGACTTCTTCAGCCCCATTCACATGATATAATCATTAGAAGAGATGTTAAATTTGATGAAAATCTCTTGTCCTGCAAGCCTAAATTGGCAGGTGTTCCATCTTTGGCCTGCAAGCCTGATTCAGCGATCGTTCCTTCTTATTCTTCTTCTTCTTCTTCCAGCTTCCTTGACAGGTTTCCAACTCCAATTTTTAATGATGACAGTGAGGATGAAAATCCATCTCCACCTGCTCATGTTCCTCCAATTGCACCAGGACCAATACTTCCTCCATGGGTCCGTTCAACATGTGAATTAGCTGGTGATCTTATCGGTGATCCTAGAGATCAATGCAAAACACATTCTCAGTTTCAGCGATCCTCTTCTCTTTTGGCTCAAGTTTCCGAGAATCATGATCCAGAAACTTTTGCAGAAGCTTCAGGAAATCCAGATTGGGATGTAGCCATGGATGAAGAATATCGTTCCTTAATGGCGAATGATACTTGGGATCTTTTTCCTCTTCCAAAAGGAAGAAAACTTGTCAGATGTAAATGGGTCTATAGAACTAAGTATGCATCAAATGGAAGTGCTGAAATACTTAAGGAAAGGTTAGTTGCCAAAGGTTTTTCCCAAGTTGAAGGGATTGACTACAATGAAACCTTTGCCCCTGTAGCAAAAATGAACTCCATCCGCCTTGTTCTTTCCCTTGCATCCTTACATAACTGGGAAGTCCATCAAATGGATGTCAAGTTTTCCTTCTTACATGGTGATTTACATGAGGAAATTTAAATGGAAAAACCTCCTGGATATGTTCAGGATAACTCTAGCCTTGTTTGTCTCCTTAATAAATCCTTATATGGCCTTAAGCAAGCTCCTAGAGCTTGGTATGCCAAAATGGATAGCTTTCTCCTTGACACTGGTTTTTCTAGATGCCATTCTGACCCCAATATCTATACCAAGAAAGTAGGAAACCATCTCATCATACTTGTTCTTTATGTTGATGATCTTATCCTTACTTGTAGTGACCCTAAACTTATAACCCATGTGAAATATAGTCTTAAGCAAAATTTTGAAATGTCAGACTTAGGACATTTGCATTATTTTCTTGGTCTCCAAGTATTGTAAACCAAAGAAGGAATCTTTCTTTCTCAGTCTAACTATGCTTGTGACCTTCTTCGTCGCTTCCACATGGAATATTGTAAACGAGCCCCTTCTCCCTTCCAGTCTGGAGTCAAACTTTCTGCCACTTGTACTTCCCCTATAGTAGATTCCACCTTGTATCATCAGCTTGTTGGTAGTATTTTATACTTGAATCATTCCCATCCTGACCTTTCCTTTGCCATTGGTCATGTTTCCTGTTATATGCAAACTCCTCATGAAAGTCACTGGAAAGTGGCAAAAAGAATATTTCGATATATTCGAGGTACAATTCAGTTTGGGATTCATTACAATATAGGGGGGGAACCTTTGTTGGTTGGTTTCACTGATTCAGATTCGACCGATTTTCCTGATGATCGAAAGTATACTGTAGGTTGTGTTTTCATTATGGGATCTGGACCTATCACTTGGGCTTGTAAGAAACAACAAACACTTGCTCTTTCTTCAGCAGAAGTAGAATATCGAGCCACAGTTAATGCTAGTCAGGAAGCTTTATGGCTTCGATAGATCCTTTCAGAGTTTGGATTCTAGCAGCAGCAGCCTACTCCACTTTGGTGCGACAATCAAAGTGACATCAAGCTTGCCAAAGATCCAGTTCTACATCAGCGCAGCAAACACATTGAGCTACACATGCACTTCATCAAAAATATTGTTCATCATAGTGTTATTGAAGTTTTCTATTGCCCTACAGATAATCAAGTTGCAGACATCTTCACCAAGTCTCTTATAGAAGCGAATTTTTCTAAACTTCGGTCTATGTTAGGAGTTCAGGAATGTGTCCTTAAGGAAGGATAGGCTCTAATTCCTCCTTCCTTCTCCTAATAGTGTCACTTTTGTAAATCCTTCAATCCTATCCCAAGTTGTTCTTAAGGGGGGATGTTAGGATATTTAGACACTTAGGAGTTAGTTAAGATCAACTTGTGTAATATATCTGTTAGGTAAAAGTGTGTTTCTTCATTAGTATGCAGTTGTAAATATTCTAATCCGATGGTCACGATATGTTATAAAAATAGAGTGATCCAACAATTCAACTTCTCTTAGATCATACCTACCATTGATCTGTGGCTTAACACCCGATTGGTCTATGATCTCTATTTAAAGAGCATAGAGGGTCCTTGGCTAGTTGATCGATTATGAGAAGCTCATGTAACTTTCTTTCTTTTGCATAATAAATTGCTCCAAGTAGCTATTTGGCTGGGGCCATGGACTGTTTCCCTCTCAAGGGTTTTAAACACGTGACAAACATCAGTGTGTTGATCTGTGATATATTTGTGTGAAGCGGTTGCTCAAGGTGTTTGGTCTTTTGGGAGTACCCTATGTACCCGAACAGAAAGGCACAGAAGCCGAGCTCCTCAGTGACACACAAGCGACAGACCAGAACGTCCATCTGGGTGCAGGAAGAAGCAACTACGCAGATGGGGCCATCAAACTCCAATGGTGTAGAATTTGTGGCACGAATAGGGGTTTCTGCTAAGGACATCCCTGGGTACATACCTCCCACTCGACCTGATGTGCAGCCGTGATGGCTCACCAAGAACCAAAAGTATCAACCAAGGATGGCATTGTTACCAAAGGGGATGGTACGCAACAAATATATTCTGCATGCACTCGTCCGAATGAAGTATGATGACCATGAATTTCTAGTGTTGGAAGATGTAGCGAAGGAGCCCTATTTGTCATTAACTGCAGTCAGAGGTGGGCCAATAACGTGTATCTCACAGGATTGGGAGAAGGGATTAGACAAAGCTGGGTTGTTGGGGTTAATCAAAATGCCCCACTTTGGGTGACTGAATGAGGAAAATTCCTACATCAACAATATTTTGGCCTTCTTTCATGGAAACACGTTGTGGCTAGATACACCAGTCGCAATCACGGTTGATTTAATCTCAGACATCACAGGGATACCGAAGGATGGGCCAGACCCATCGCAATATTTCAGAGGAAGGGACAATGATAAGCGGCTTGCTGCGAGGATGAAGAAGAAATATGACTTGCAGCGCGATGGGAGGGCTTACCGCATTGATCACATTGAATACCAGGAAGTGTGTATTGGCGCACGGATTCTAGCAAGCAAGATCATAAGGAAGAACCACCCCATCCAATGCACTTCGGGGGTGATTGCGTATGCGGAGTAATGCACGAAGCGGGTGCAAATGAACTGGTCACTCTTCCTGATGAACCAGTTGGTGAAGGATGCAGTGGAGGTCCAGGAAGGAGAAAGGGCCTTTACCTATAGTTGGCTACTGATTTTAATTGAAACTCGTGGCTTGGATGGAGCTAGTCGATTACCAAGGAATGGATGTTTAAGCAATTGAGGTGTGTAAGGAAGTACGATATCAAAACCTGTGGTGGGTTGAGGAAGCTACAAGACAAGAGGATTGCATGACCAAATATTGGGTCTAATGGGAAGCACTACAAGAAGCAATTGCTAAAATTCCTGGGCTGTCACAAGAAGCCGCTGTGAAATATCAAAGGATCGCTCAGTTCAGAATTGGGCTACACACCATTCATTTCCAATCACGGCATGAACCAGATAGGAAATGGTTGCCGATGCCTTACGAATGGTTCGATGAACAATTAGACACGATGATTAATGATTGGCCTATATCATGGCAGGAACCGGTCAGCACCGAAGAAGTATCGATGGGCCCTCCAGCAGACGCAACTAAAGATCCTGTTCGGAAAGATGACCAACATGAATCTGATGGAGAATCATCGACAAAAACACCCACTGATCCAAAAGCATAGCGCATATTCAAGGAATTAAGAACATAGAGGCGCATCGATCAGGATGCAAGTAGTATCACTGTGTCAGCAATGGAAGCACAACTAAACTGACATGTCAAGGCTATTAATGATGCGATTGATGCATCAACAAAGGAAATGAATAAATCGGCATAGGAAAGGATTTGCAGAGGTAAGAGATAAATTGGATTATGTTTATGATGTTGTTTTGAAAATAGTAGTAGAGAGTGCGACTATGCAGGAGTACGCGTCAATCATCACTACCTCGTGGGTTAGGAATGTTCAAATTCCTCGGACTGTAATTGACGTTGGCCGAGAGGACTTCAATACCTCCCTATCGTAGCTGCATAACGTAGCCCTAGATATCAATAGGTTTTCTACTCAGATTTTGGTCCACATGCAGCGGGTTTCTAACCAGGAGTTGGTAGACAGACAAAAGGATATTAGCGACCAGTACTTGCGGTCATAGGAGAAAGAGGAAGTGATGCAAAAATAGGTAGAAGAATTGTGTCGCGCAAAGTAGAAGATGATGGAAAACAAAGCACTAGATATAAAAGCACTAACAAGAGTGCAAGAAGATTTGGAGGTGAAGACTGTTGAGGAGATCACAGAGCTGAAGAAAGAAATGGATCGACTCATTATTGAGAAGGCCCACCTTTTCAAAAGTTGAGTGCAAGTAGAAGAGGCAATTGTGAATTCATGTACGCACATCGATGAAGACACTACGGCATTGGATGCAGTCATGAAAGAAAAGAGGCTTGGGGAAATTATTGTGCAGTTGCAGTAGGAAAAAAACATTTTGAATGTGCTAGTGTACCCAGACACACCTCCTAATAAAATTGTTCAACGAAAGTGTGCCATAGAGGATATCACGGCACAATTTGAAGAGATGGAGAAGGACACAAAGAATATCACTGAGGCCACAACACAATTTTGGGGCAACATCGTCCAAGATGAGCAGTTAGAGAAACTGAGGAAGCAGTTGTAGGAAGCAGAGGCCCAGCTGGCAACAGTGAAGACGGCATTGTGAACAATGTCACTGATTTTTTAGATTACATGGTCTTCCAAACTAAAGGAGTTGCAGCAGTGAGTTGGAAAGGCTAAGGAGTGATAGCGAAAGCACAATGAACAGCTCGACAAGTTCTAAGAGTTTGGATCTCAATTATTGATGAAAGCAGTTGCTGCGCTATAGGCCGTGTACGAAGGTAATAAGGAGGTGACCACGAAGCTGGTGGAGCACCCAATGAATTAGGATTTGCTAGGAAGTCAGTACTTTTCTGAGAAAATTCAAGTGCAAGTAAAGGAGATCACTCAGCAGTATGATGAATTCAAGCTGAAAATCAATGAGTACACCATGTCCAACTGACGTGGCTCAAGGGAGAACCACAAGATTGTGTTGGGGGCATATTGGCAGGGGTTTGGGGACAATCCGATTGTGCAGCATCATGGATGTTGTGTAAGAGCAAAATACACCATGCAAGGGGCGAATGGTGCACATGGCAGAGAATGGAATATTTTGTATATTTTGTCTCACTTTTTTGTACTTTGACCATATTTTGCGGATATTGGTCATGATTTTGTAGAATCAGTTAAAAGTCAGTTAGGAATTCATCCAAGTGGACTTTGAATGTAAATGCGCAAGCCTATAAATAGAAGTATAATTGCAAGTGTCGAGTAGAATTGAAGGGGGAACTTAGAGAGCACTTGGTGATTTGTACCTATTTTGAAGAACCTGTTGTTGTGTGGTAATAATATGACAAGAGGAAGTTGGTCTGAATCATTGTGCTTTCTATATTTTGTTGTTTTACTATTTTCTGCAACCCAATGATGAATGTCAAGTGAATTTGCGATATGGATCTATGATGCGATGTTTCCTTGTCTTAAATTATGTCTTCTTTTTAGATCTATTTTGCACAGCATTATGTTGAATCCTGTTATAAGTGAATGATGCAATCTATTTAAGAATAATGATGAATGATTCTATGAGTGCTAATGAGTAATCAAATATGCTCATATCACACATAGATGATTAAATAGGTAGATGCACATATTCCTCTCCTATTCTATGGAAAATTGGTTTGACAACTCTCCCTCGAATTCCTCGGGTAAGACCACATGCACTCTGCGGTTATTGCTGGACAGAGTAAAACCTGTCTAGGCCAGTGCTCAGGGAGATCACAGTGATCTAAGGATCGATAGAGTGGAACCCCTATTGATTGGGTTTTGTTGGCTGGGTTTGTGTCAATAGTTGGTTTGGTCCCCTGTACAACTGTGACAGGAAAATTGGGCCAGAGTGCCTCCAATTGGTCAACTATCTCACTTACTCGTTGAAGTGGAAGGACTGACGACTTATGTAGATTTTGACATTATTGAAATCATCAACGAAATTAGTTCATATCATGCGCTACTAGGGATTGGTTGGTTTAATTACAATCTAGCGGTTATCAACCTCAAGAAGAGTCGAGTGATGAATTTTCAGAATCGCAACATGCAGATCATTGCCCCATTGGATCTGAGTGAAGGTAGAATATATGTCAAACCAATAAAGGTGGAATATTTAGGAGGATGGGATCATGCATACAATATTTCAAAGGATTACATCCATCCCACAATGAATGGAGATCTGGGCTGGTAAAGTACTAGCTCTGCATCATCGGATTCTGATGTTGCACTGGAGAATTGCCTACATGAGGTGTTGATTCATAAATGTGGGTGATTCACTCAGTCATTGTGCTAGGTCATAATGGAGGTTATAGAGATGCCAACCTATGAAGGGCTGTCCAATTTGATTGAGTTTATTGACAAGTTCAAAGACAGGGTATCAGAGCCTCGACAATTGTTTGCATTGGAGGAAGCGTTGAAGGCCACTCCAACAAGATGGTGGGAGATGCATAAAAAATCAATCGGTGGTTGGAAAATATGTCATAGACTGATGAAATTTTGACTTGTAGCAATAGAGAACTAGGAGGGAAAGAAGTATGATGGAAGGAATGTTCCCAATGATCATCGGGTTGCATGTCAGACCACATGGGTATCAAGACCGAAGGACAAATGGGTACATGCTTTTTCCCATATGGTAGATGAGATGTCATGACAATGGTACATATCAGGAGAACTAAGAAGGGATATTAAAACATGGGAAGACTTGATGATCTGCTTCATACACACTTTCAGATTTGTGGATGTTGATCCAGTGATAGATAGAGCACTTCAACACATACAAAATGTCATCTTGGAAGTAGTTCCAGTGTCATTTCCCACATAATCACATGAGACACCAGTAACGCAGTTGATGACGTAATGTTACAATGTGATAGGAGAACCTAACAATGGAGATGATCCAAGCAATATTAATCATCACAAAGTCTGAAGGAAGTCAGGATATCACAGTGTCGGAGATGTCAACTTACAAATTCAAATAACCTCTTAATATATGAAAGGTTAATATTTCCGCTCGGTACAGGACCCAAAGTTTGCCAATGTAGGATATTGTTGGGATGAAGCCACTATGGTGATGATCACCAATCTGTTGCATGAGTTCTAGGATTTATTCCTAGCCAAATTTGCTGAGGGATTTTAGGAGACTTTGGAGAAATGAAAATCCTACTAAAGCCAGATGTGAAGCAGGTAAAACAATGTCCTTATCGACTGAATCTGCGATACAAGGAGTGAGTGAAGGTTGAGCTCAATAGGATGTTGGATGCTGGCATAATCGAACCTATGGAAGAGTCAAAATGGATCATTCTGAAGGTTGTTCAAGATAAGAAGATGGGAGAAATCTAGATTTGTGTCAACCTCCAGAAGCTAAATGATCCATGTCTCCATGATCTGTTCCCAACACCATTTACTGACAAAGTACTGGAAGGAGTCGGTAGAAAAGAGATCCATTCATTCACAGATGTATTTCTAGGCTACCATCAGATAAATATTGTGAAGGAAGATCGGCATAAGATGAATGCACCTGCGATCTTCTCAAGGATAGTAGTTTCTGCATTTAAATATTTCATTCATAAACTTTTCGTGGTGTATATGGACAATTAGACTATCTATGGGTTGGGGAAAGACCACATTGTGAACCTGTGAATGATGTTGGAGAGATTTCGACAACATCAAATATCTCTAAATCCACAGAAATGTATATTTTGTGCGTCATTTGGAATTTTTTTGGGGCACATCATCTATAAGGAAGGAATGTTGGTAGATCTTGCTAAGATCACAAAAATTGTTAATCTTCCCACACCAATGATGGTGAAACAAATCGAGGAAACATTGCTCCATATGGGATATTATCAGAAGTTCATAAGAGGATACACAGCAATCACAGCACCTATGGAGAAGCTATTGAACAAGGATGCCAAATTCGAATGGATCCATGAGTGTCAAGGAAGTCTCGACACTCTAAAAAAGAAGATAGTCACATCGCTGATATTGGTATTTATGGATTGGGTGAAGGAATTTCATGTCCAAGTCAATGCATCATCGGCTGCATTAGGATTCAGTTTGGCGCAGCCAGGTGAAGGAGCGATTGACCACACAATTTCTTTTTCAAGACGAAATTTGCCATCTGTGGAAAGTAACTACACTAAGACAAATCAAGAAGGATTGGCGATGGTATATGCACTACATAAATTTTTCCATTATCTGTTTGGAGGAAATTTCAAAATGTTCACCGATAATTCAACACTAAAATACTTGGTCAACAAGCCTATGTTGGGGGGGAGATCTACTGATGGTTACTACTCTTCCAAGAATTTGATTTTGACATCATTGTGAATCCCGGTCGATTAACTGTAGGACCCAGTCATTTATCAACGATTGAGACAGGAAAAGAACTAACAAACATCGAGGATGGCTTACCTGATGCACAGTTGTTTAAAGTCGAAACGGTAGATGACTATTATGAACAAATTATTTAGTTCTTATCAATAGGGAAAGCACTAGATGATTTCACTACTAGTCAAAAGAAACAATTGGTCGTTCGAGCTGCATATTTTCAGCGATTCGTTGGACAACTCTACAAGATGAGGCTAGATGAGATTCTATGTCGGTATGTTCTACTGCATGAGCAGGAAAGGATATTGGCTGAAGCACATGACGGAGTTGCAAGATGACATTATGGAGGTCTCCCAACCGCTAATAAGGTACTCTGAGCTGGCCTATTGTGGCCAACCATTCACAATAATGTTGTGGATTATGCAAAAAGTTACGATGTCTATCAAAGTATGGGGAAGCCATCGAGATGGTATGAGATGTCATTAGTACCTCAGGTAACGTTGTAACCATTTGATAAGTGGGAAGTGGATTTTGTGGGACCCATCAATCTGCTAGGAAAAAGGACGGGTGTGTGATACATATCACTGTGATAGACTATTTGACTAGATGGGTGAAAGAAGCACCAATGAAGGATTGTACTACTGTGACTACAATGAGGTTCCTATTCGTCAATGCCGTTACTCGTTTCGTTTGTCCAAAGATATTGATGAGCGACCAAGGGATTCACTTTATCAAGATTCAAGCAAATCGAACGATCGAAGCATTCAACAAGGTGTTGGAACATGCACTAACAAATGTATGTAATACAAGCCGCGTTGACTGGGATTTGAAAATTCTTGTCATATTATGGGTCTACAGAACTACATGCAAGTGGTTGACAAGGAAAACACCCTTCAAGCTTGTCTATGGACAAGAAGCAGTGATTCCAATGGAGTACATTGTTCCTAGCCTGCGCATTGCAACGGCGATAGGTATGGGTGATGAAGGAGTGCTTGAAGAATGATTGACAAAGTTGGTGCAGCTCAAGGATTAGTTCATCGTCGGGTTTCACCAGTAAGTTGAGAAGGATCTCCAGAAGGCATGGCATGATCGACATATCAAAGGAAAGTACTTCCAACGAGGATATATGGTTCTCCTCTATGAAAGCAAGTTTGCAAAGCACCTAGGTCAAATCCAAATGCATTGGTTAGGTCCTTATGTGATTCTTTTCATCACTGATGGAGCTGTGGTGCATTTACAACAGCTAGATGGAACATTTCTACCGAAGCTTGTGAATGGTAGTCGACTAAAGCCCTATCGAGATATCTAGGTGTAGAACCATGCCTAAAAAGTTGCACAGTGAAAAAAAAAGATGTAAGATATGCTGAAGAGGAGTTCATCGCAACAAGGAAGGTCGCAAGAGAGGAAAATATGTGCAAGTCGCAGTAGGAAGGAAGCTTGGCGACATCTGATGAGGTGTGATAAGGTCAAATCAGGGAATAAATGAAGCAACTAAACTAGACGGGCGATGATGCAAGTTTATGAGACGCGCATTTATGAGGAATTAGACTATTGGATTTGCATAATTGGCGGCATATTTGGTTAATCGATTAGAGGATTTGGCCATGATGTTCAAAATCATTTTCTCAAGTGCTCTCAAGGTTATAAGAATTGACAGGATAGGTGTCAGATAAACCATTGTGTCCATTGAGTAGATAAGTGAGAGAGAATGCAATTAACAGAGCATAGTGAAGAGTGAGAGAGAAATAGATTAGAAGAGATGACCCAAATAATTTTGAGTGGTAGTACACATGAATCTCCTCTATCGAGAACAACGATCGAAGATGAGAGGCCATGCCTTCAAGAAGAAATTCCATGAGTAGTAAGGAACAAGAGGGGCACAAATCACACAATGTCTCCACCATGAAAGCTTAGGTCCACAGGCAGTACCACTAGGGCTGTAGAAGAGGTTGGGCCCTTGACGATAAGTGGAGAGGACTCCACAGCATGGAAGGGGGAAATTGTTGACGATATTCCTGGATATCTACCATTGTGACAGGGAGGTGCACCACCATTTGAGATTTCAAAAAACCAACGGTGTCCCATAAGATTCCTACAACACCGAAAGGGGTGCATGTCACCATGAATATTGTGTTGCTTTTGATGAAGTTGACCTACATCGACCACAATATTCTGGAATATCTAGAATGCAAATGTGAACCCTATGAAAAGTAGGTGCATGAAAATGGGGGTCCGATTGTTATAGTACCGTAGCAGTGGGCTCTGGGGTTGCAACTATCGGGGTTGTTGGGCATCACCCACTTGCCACATTTCAGCCACTCGATAAAAGAAAATGCATGTCTAAAGCATATGTTGGCTTTTTTTCATGGAGGGTATCTTTGGATCGACAGAAAGGTACCTGTCACAATTGAATTAATATCTTAGACCATTGGGTTTCCAATGGCGGGTGCCGACCTGTCAAAGTATTTCCTAGGAAATGGAAATGATAATAGGTTATTTGTGAAGCTTAAGAGGAAGTATGATGTTATCAGGGACAAATGTGCATAACTCATAAGGACAATCAACGACAAGGTCATCAGAGTCGCATCCAAGTGGTTAGCTGTGAAGTGTTAGATTTTTAACATTTAAGCTATATGATCTTAGGATCTTATCTAAGAGAATAACAAGCACAGCAATCAAACACAAGAGACAATGAATACAAATATTTTCCTCGAGGAAACCATAAAGGATAAAAACCCACAACTTCCTCAGAGATAGAATCAACACCAAAAGTAAAACCCAAAGATAGTAAGATGATCTCCCAACAGCAATAGTCTCTGTAGGGAATTTAACCCTTGATCAATAAGGAGGGTTATACTCTATGAATTTACATGAATTGTTGACATTATTGAATCTCCTGATCAGAACATCGTGGCATGACTTGACTCAATGAAATTACATATACTTCCTAGAATAAACATCGGGGTACAATACATAATATATACAAGTGAATACATTACGAAGTTACAAATACTTCAACACTCCCTCTTAACTAGGAAGGTATTCTCTCGACACAATTTATTATCACAAGTCTTCTTCTCTGTATCATCTGGATCATTCTTTATTCATCTTCAAGTCATCTTCATCATCAAGTCATCAAGTTTGGATCATCACTGGATCATCATCGAGTCTGGATCATCACTTGATCTAGAGCATCACTGGATCATCATCAAGTCTGGATCATCACTACTGAATCATCACTGGGTCATCATCACTAGTGCTATATCAATTCTACTTGTCACAAGAAGTTATACAGATCCAACCCTTTTTCATGCTAGTTGTAGGCCTAGCCTTCATGTAGGTCTTCATCGTCTTTAGCACTTATATCTGACCATGGAATGAACCATGTCAGAAAGGCACACCCAACACTCACATCTGACCATGGGAGGAACACATCCAAAACCCACGTTAGAAAGGCTCTGCACTTACATCTGACCTCATCGTGTCAGAAGGGATCTGCACTTACATCCAACCTCATCATGTCAGAAATGCGTTGCACTTACATCCAACCTCATCATGTTAGAAGGGCTCTCAACTCTAGTCTAAGTGTCAGTTCCAGACTAAAACAAATTCCTAGTAACTAACCAGGTGCCTCCATTCTCTGAGAGAATGGCCTCTCAGAACTAAGCTAAGTTTCAGTCCCAGACTGAATCAATTTCCTAGTAACTGACCAGGTGCCTCCATTCTCCCAGAGAATGGACTTCAGCACTTATATCTGATCATGTGGGAACACATCCCTCAATCACATCATAATGAATCTGCACTTATATCTGATCATGTGGGAACACATCCCTCAATCACATCATAATGGCTCTACACTGATCATGTGGTAACACAACCCACAATCACATCAGAATATATCTACACTGATCATGTGGTAACACAATCCACAATCACATCAGATCATCTCTGCACTTACATCTGACCATGTGAAGCTCAGGATTCCACCATGTCTGAAGGGCCAAAGGACACATCAATTCCCTTTGGAGGGAAACTCGATCTGGAGAACACTAAGCTTCTCCCTAAAGTACTCAAATTTTACTCTGTCTAATGGTTTGGTCAGTACATCAACTATCTGTTCATCTATCGCAACATACTGGAGCTTCACTAATCCTCTCTGCATCATATCCCTGAGATGGTGATATTTGATCTCAATATGCTTTGACTTGTCATGGAACACTACATTCTCTGATAGCTTCACACAGCTCTGGTTGTCGCAATATATACAAGTAGCATTCATCTAGAAATCAAATAAATCAGACAGTATCTTTCTCAGCCACACTGCCTTGCAACTGGCTGAACAAGCTGCAACATACTCTAATTCAGTTGTACTTAGTGCACATAGGATTGCTTCCTACTAAACCAGGAGATCACACCTGATCCCGTACTGAAGCAACACCATAAAGTGATTCTTCTATCAATGACACTGCCTTCCCAATCCGAATCCACATAACCTTATAGGTTAATCTTCTGATTCACCTCATACTTTATCCCATAATCAACTATACCCTTTAGTTACCTCAGAATATGCTTTGCAACAATCAATTGAACATCTCTCGGATCCGTCAGGAACTGGCTCAATGTGTTCATAGCAAAGAAAATATCTGATCTCATATTTGTCAAGTACATTAGGGACCCAATCATCTGACGATACATCATAGCATAAATTGCTTCTGATGAAGCACCACTCAATAGCTTCATGTTCGATGCCATAGGTGTGTTCATGGCCTTGCAGTCCATCATCCCGAACCTCTTCAGGATCTCTACTACATACTTCCCTTGTCCCAGGGAAATTCCATCTGCATTCTTCCACACCTCCATGCCTAGAAAATAGTGCATCATACCCAAGTCCTTCATTTTGAAATCGACAGCAAGCTTCCTCTTTGTATCAACAATCAACCCATCCTCACCTATCACAAATAGGTCATCTACATAAAGTAGGCGTATCACTAGATTCCCTTCTTCAACCTTGTAGTAAAGGTTGGAATCTGATTTACTCTTGGTAAAGCCAAAACTGGATAGGAAGCTGTCAATTCTGTCATGCCATGTCCTAGGCGCCTGTTTCAAACCGTATAGGTATTTCTTTAATTTACACACATGAGTCTCTCTGTCATGTGTCTCAAAATCGAGTGGCTACTCCACATATACTTCCTCTTCTACTACACCATTCAAGAAAGATGTCTTAACATCCATCTGGTGTACTTTCCACTTCATTACTATAGCTAAAGCAAGTATTGATCTGATGGAAGTATATTTGGCTACAGGAGAAAAAGTTTCTTCATAATCTATTCCTTCTTTCTCGGAGAAACCACAAGCCACAAATATTGCTTTATATTTCTCTATGCTACCATCTGTAGCATGCTTGATCTTATAGATCCATTTGGAAGCCACAACATACTTCCCCTCTAGTTTTGGGACAACATCCCAGACATCATTCTTCATGATTGATTGATACTCTTTGATCATAGCATCCTTCCATTATTTATTTTCACCACTTCTTCATAGTTGGAAGGTTCTTTGTCAATGAAATCACATAATAAGGCTACATAACTGGAGTAGGACCTAGTTCTTTTCCTTTCTCTGTGTATTTCTTTTGGAGCCCCATATCTTTCTGCACCTTGAATAGCTTCTCATACCCAAGCAGTTTTTTTCTTGTGGGGATTCTTTTCTTGAGGTGGATCTATAGGTTCTTGAGGTTCTTCTTCTTCTCGATCTTCTTCTGGAATTGCTTTGTTCATGGTTGTGTCATGAATTCTGGGTACTTCTGTTTCTTTAGGTTCTTCAGCATGTCTCTTTATGGATTTGTTGTAAGCTGAGTCTTTGTCAAATGTTACGTCCCTGCTAATGTCAATCTTCTTGAATCCTAGGAAGTATATTCTGTAAGCCTTTAAGCTTTTAGAGTATCCCACAAATATACCCTTCCTTCCTCAAGGATCTAATTTTGTCTTCTTTTCTTTTGGAATGTGTATGTACACTGGACAGCCAAATATTCTGAGATGACTAACGTTTGTTTTCTTACCGAAAAACACTTCTTGAGGTGTCTTGTTCTCGAGTACTCTATGTGGAGTACGGTTATGTACATACACAGTTGTTCTAGCAGCTTCTGCCCATAGATGCATGGGAAGATCTTGATCATGAAGCATTGCTCTTGCAGCTTCCATGATCGTTCTATTCTTGCTTTTTGGAACCCCATTCTCTTGTGGATTTTATGGAGTGGTCAACTCCCTCTTAATCCCTGAATCTTTGCATAATTCCTTGAATTCATTTGATGTGAATTCTCTTCCATTGTCTGATTGAAAAATATTGATCTTCTTTTCTGTGTAGTTTTTTATCAAGGCTTTGAATTCCTTGAACTTTTTTAATACTTCATCTTTGTTCTTCATAAAGTATATCCATGTCTTCCTAGAAAAATCATCAATGAAATAAACATAGTATACATACCCGCTTAATGAACTAGATGACATCAAAGTGAATGATTTCCAAGATTCCTTTAGCCTTGCTTTCACTACTTGGAAATTTCTTCTTTGTGTTCTTTCCTTTCGCACATCCCTTGCATACTCCTTCATGTTTTGCTTGTATTTTTGGAATACCTTCAACAGCTTTGCTTGCAAATGGTAGTGCCCTATAGTGCACATGTGCAAGCCTTCTATGCCAAAGTTCATTTGGTTCTACTGAGTCATGAACCAAAGCTTGTTCTGGTTGGCCCTTTAATCTATATAGTCCTCCCTCTTGTTATCCAATTACTACTGCATCGTCAATAGTCTTTCATTTTGGCCACATGATGACTTGACCATCTATAAATGCAACTCTTATACCTTCTTCATCTAAATCAGAGATGGAGAGAAGGTTCTTATTTATTCCTAGTACAAATAGGACATCCTTCATTTTCATAGACTTTCTAGAGTCTAATTTGTAGGAGGATTCTCCACTACCTTTTATTGGATATTGGTATTCATCCCCAAGTATCACCTTGTGGGGTGATTTATGTTCTGATAGTTTCACAAATGATTCTTTGAATCCTGTCATATGTTTGGAAGCCCCACTGTCTATAAGCCAATCATTACTTCCATGTGTGATGTTTGCTGTGAGAGAAGAAATCAAAACATATTCTTCATCACTTGAAAAATCATCACTGTCTTGTTTGATTCTCTTCTTGGAAGGCTCATCATCTTCTGCACCGTGAGCATGATGTATTTTCTTGTTTCCTTTCCTCTTGTGAGATATATCTTTGTTTCTAGGACAATCTCTTGCAAGGTGTCCTCTTTCATCACATGTATAGAAAATGTACTTAGACAAATATTTGTTAGACTTTCTAGTGTTTCTCTTCTCATGAGAGTGCTTACCTATGTGGTGGTTTGTTCTGCTTTTCTTGGATTGTACTATGACAGCTTGATCTTCACTTCCCTTCTTTTCTTCTCGTGCTAATATTCAAGCTTCTTCTTGTGAGAATTCCTCCCATAGTCTGCTAAACTTGACTAGCTTCTTTCTGGCATAGAGCCCTTGAATGAAAGGGTCCCATGCCCTAGGGAGACCATTCAAGGTGGTCATCACAATTTCTGCATTCTCTACTTCTTCATCTTCAGCTTCCAACTATTCCTTGATCTAAGAGACCCCTGTAAAGTAACACTAGATGGTCTTCGCATTCTGGATCTTTACATTCTTCAATTGGTTTCTCAGAGTGATATTTCGGTTTATGTTCTTCCCTTCAAATAACTTGGTCAAGGAATCAAACATCTCTTTAGGTGTCTTTAGAGAGGACACCTATGGTATGAGGTGATCCTTGATTGAATCAGCGATAATCCTCTTAGCCATGACCAATTTCTTCTTGTGTAAGGCCTTAGCCTCATCTCCCTCTAGAACTGGAACCTCTTCATTGATGCAAGAGTCCAACTTATTTTCTTCTAGGACCAGGGAGATCCTATACTTCCAAGCTCAAAATTTATCATCTCCCTCAATATTTTCATCAAGCTTGGTATGATGAGACATATTAACAGAGAACCTCAAATGGAAATACAAAAGATTTATATCTTACCAGGTTAAGATGTCCAAACTAGATCTGGAGCTAAATTTCTGCAAAGTTGGTTCAAGAGCAGATTAGGGTTTGATTTTCCTGGAGTTCTGCCCAACCAAAAACTTTGATCATGATCTCTAAACTTTGATTTTGGGGAGGAGATCAATCCAGGCCTGGTCTCACTCAAAAATTTCACTTCTGTGGAAATCCCTAATTTCCGGCAGCAGTGTTGGGTCAAAAACTAAAAATTCCTAGAATCAGATTCTGCTTCGATAGAAGGATGTGCCCCGGAGAGGAGATTCAGCCCAACCTCCTTTTGCTGAAAATCTATGGAGAGAGATCCAAAAAGTATGAATCCCTAGTTTCCGCAACTGCACAGTGTCTTCTTCTCAGGTTAGCTCTAATACCATGTTAGATTTTTAAGATTTAAGCTATATGATCTTAGGATATTATCTAAGAGAATAACAAGCACAACAATCAAACACAAGAGACAATGAACACAAATATTTTCCTTAGGGAAACCATAAAGGAGAAAACCTCGCAACTTCCTTAGAGATAGAATCAGCACCAAAAGTAAAACCCAAAGACAATAATATGATATCCCGACAGAAAAAGTCTCTCTCTCTCTTGTCCCAACTTCTTCTCTCTCTCAGTTACGCACTATGACTGAGTGTGAGTGAATGAATATGAATGTATGATAAATAGAGAGGCTTCCTCTTTATTTATACTAATTCCTTACTTCAAAATAACTCACTAGGGTCAACTTCTCTAGGAGAGTCTAATAACCCTAGGGCCCCACAACTGTGGGGACTTTAACCCTTGATCAATAAGGAGGGTTATACTTTATGACTTTACATGACTTGTTTACATTATTGAATCTCCCGATCAGAACATCGGGGCATAACATGACTCAATTACATTGTAGATACCTCCCAGAATAAACATCGAGTTACAATACATAAGATATACAAGTAAATACATTCCGAAGTTACAAATACATCAACATGAAGATGGTGTGAAAGAATAGACCCAACCAATGCACCTTAGGAGTATTTTCATGCACAAAGTAGTGCGTCAAAGGATTCCAGATGAAATGGTCATTGTTCCTGTTGAATCAACTAATAGAGGATGCAATGATGGAACAGGAAGGTAAGAGTACATTTATGTATTCATGTATATTGATCTTAATTGCACTTATGGGTTGGATGGAACCCACGTTTTACCAAGGAATTGACGTGGAAGTCGCCCAAACATGTAGGGGCATATGCTATCAAAAGTTGTGGTGGATCGATGTTAAGGATCAACAAGTTGACTGTGCCAACTGGTTTTATTTGTATTGGTATGTGCTTCAAGTTAGAGCAGGAAAGGTTTCACGTCTCACTAAGGAGGCAACGATGAAGTACAGATGAATAATGTGATTTAAGATGGAACCACATGTCATCCATATCTAAGATAAATGCGACGATGAGAAGCAATGGCTCACCACAGTGCACAAGCTTACGGATGAAGAACTAGAGGCCATTATCAATGAATGACCCATCAAATGGAAAGTTCTGGTTAGCATAGAGGAGTTGTAGGACACAGAAGGGGATCCACCACCTGACATGCCAGTATATTAGGAGAAGACAAAGGAGTCCGACAAGGAATAGGAGGAATATTCATACAATACTCCGACTGATTCTGAGATAGAACATCAATTTGAAGAAGGTAGGACCAAAAGAAGGTTTGAAGAAGGAAAGGGAAGTAGTGCACCCAATATGGTAGATGACCAAGTCAGTCGTATACTAGCGGCGATCACTCCCACAACTACTGAGATCCAAGCACAGCTGAAACAAAATTCGGCTGAGTATTTCCACTAGGTTAAGGGATTTTCATAATCCCTGATGAATTCTATACTGGAGAAGGTACCACAGGTTGATGTGCTGCAAGGAGAAGATGAGATAGGTACAGGTAAAAGGGTTAGGATTGTGCATATTCCACCATGCGAACTAGAGAAAAGAAGAGAATACATCGATGTAGCCATGAAACAATTTGATGTGATCAGTCTAAATCTCAATGACCTACTAGTGGAGATGCTTGCATGACTACAGAAGGAAACAATCCAAGGGATTATGGATAGAGAAGAGATTGTGCATGATCAACTAGTTAAGTTGCAAGAGCAAGTCACACAAGCAAAAGACGAAATTGAGCGCATGAAGAAGGAAAAATAGGTAGAGATAATTTCAAAAGAAAAGGCCTTAGACAAATAACAGCAACTGGAAAGGGCCATCGTGGCCACATGCCATGAAATTCCAGACATCACACCAGAGATGTTTGCAGAAGCAAAGATACTACGACTAAGACAAATAATCGTAGAATTAAAGAAGGAGAACGAGGAGCTGCAATCACAAGAAGTCCCAAGTACACCATCTGAGTAGATCGTAGAGTGCAGAAGTAACATAGAGGATGTGGAAGCTCAGATCGAGGATTGTGAGAAAAATGCCAAGCCAATGGCGGAAGAAACCACACAGTTTTGGATGAGTGTGGTCCAAGATGAGAAAATGCAACAACTACGTGCACAGCTTCATGAGTTGGAGGCACAACTAGCGGTGATGTAGGAATCCCTGAAAACGATGCCCCTGGTTGTGCAGGTCAGTAAGGAAGAATAATTGAAGGTGCTCCAACAACGAGCCAATGAAGCGCGAGAAATGCATCAGTGTCGAACTAAACCATTAGATGAATTCCAGGACATCAGTGAACAGTTGACACTTAATCATGTGGATGCACTTGCAAACACTCAAGAGGACCGCACACAAGTGGCAGAGAAGATTGTAGAGCATTCGATTGATCAGGACATGGAATATTCTGCAACACTTAGCACACAGACCAAGGAAGCAGTCGAGTAAGTCAACAAGGAATATGATGAATTCAAGGCCAAGATAAGCACACATACGATGTCCAGTTGACATGGCTTGAGGATGAGCCACAAGTTTTTTTTTGGGTCCTATTGGAAAGGGATCGCATGTGCATGGTGCGACATAGGAGAAAGTGACAAGTTTTAAAGTAAACTGTGCAAGAGGAAATTGTCGACAATTATGGTTGTCCTGGTCGAAAGTAGTTAGAGTTTGTTCCAAGTTAGTTAGGAAATTAGTTATATGTGGACCTATTTGTAAAGGAACACACCTATAAATAAAGTTAGGAATGTAGTGAAATATAGTCCCATCTTTCCTTATGCAAAGTGAACCATCTTTTGAATTTGTGTCTTGCAAACTGTTTTGTAATTTATGATCTTTGTCTGAGGTTTTTGACCAAGTATGTTCTTTGAGATGTATTTTGACCTATGCAAGTTAATAGGATAATAATTTTTTTGGAAACTCTATATTCTCTTTGTCTACGATGTGATCTATGATGTTTTCAAATCTTGTGATTTATGTCTCTGTAGTTAATTGATGTGATCTTGCAATATGAATGGTTAATATGCTATGATCTAATCTCTTAATGTTTCACTTATCTGAATGATGAGAATTATTCGTATGGTGAATGAATTCTTACATGTCGATCACTTTTATGAATGATGAAATGTTGCGATACTATATCTGGTGTGAATGATGATAAATAGTTTGGATAAATGTTAAAGTTAAACCTCGTTCTGGATCTCTGAGTTTTATTGTGACAGAGAGAGATTAAGTGTGCAAGTCCTCTTCCCTTCTGCAAAAAATTGGTTCCTGCAACACTCCCTCAAACATATCAGGTGAGACTTCATCTTCTTCATAGGTGTTGTTGGATAAGATAAAACATGTTCAGGTCATTGTTTAGGGAGATTGCATCAAAGGGTGTCGATAGTGAGTGAACCCCTGTCTACTAAAGTTTGACAAGAAACTTGCACACAAGAGATGTATTAGTAAAAAAACCTTCTAGCTGCTACATATAGATCTCGTCCTTTATATCACCATGTAGGAAGGCACCTTTTACATCCATGTGATGTGCCTCCCATTGCTTGGATGTTACAATGGCCAAAACTAGTCTTATTGATTCTATCTTTTCCACTAGTGAAAAGGTCGCATTGTATTCAATGCATTGGAATTGGGAGAATAACTTGGATAATAACCTTGATTTTTACTTCAGAGGAGAGCCATGAGCATAAAATTTAGTTTTCAATACCCATTTGCACTTCACTAGCTTTTGGCTAGGTGGGAGATTGATTAGCTCCCATGTCTCATTTTTCTGGAGCGAATGGAATTCTTTTTTCATGGTTGATTTCCATATTGGATCAAATAAGTCTTATTTGTATGATTGTGGATAAGATTCATTCATAATATAACACTTCTCAGCATATTTTGGATCTTTGACAAAAATGGCACTTTCAAACTGAGATCTAGTTTTCCTAGGATCACTAAGATTCCCAACTAGTTTCCCAGCTGCTTGAATAGCATTTTCTACCCACTTAGTTCTTGTAGGTGAGCTTGGATATTTAATTAAATATTCATTATTAGACATATAAAAATAAAAAAATATCATTAGAGTCTTCACTTACAATCAGAGGTGGTGGTGAAGAGGATTCTCAAATTTCAGTTGTTAGCATGGGCTCTTCTTCAAACTGAACACTCCTTTCGATGAAGGATTTTTGAGTGCTCAATTTTATCAGTTTGTATCCTTTGGAATATTCTGTATACCCAACAAATAGTAATTTTTGGCTTTGGGGCTGCAAATCCTTTCTCTTTTCTGGTGGAATTCTAGCCCAAGTCGTGGAGCCTAAAATCATGAAGTGAGACACATCGGGCTTGTGCCCATTCCAAGATTTGAAAGGAGAGATTCCATCCAAGGATTTGTGAGGCACCTTATTCTAAATATAGGCTACAAAATTGATTTCTTCAGCCCAAAACGTTTTTTGGAAAATTTTTAGACTCCATCATGCTAGTGGCCATATCTTTGAGAGATCTATTCTTCCTCTCATCGACACCATTCTGTTGAGGTATATAAGGAATTGAATGTTTCATCTGGATACCTGCATCTACACAAAATTGTATGAATTCAGATTTGACATATTCACAACCATTATCAGATATGAGGGCTTTGATATTTCTTCCAAACTGGTTCCCCTTGAAAATATCAAAGACTTCCAACTTCTACTTAAGGAAGAAGACCCAACAGTATCTAGAGAAGTCATCAATAAAGAATAGGAAATATTTGGCTTGAATATTTGACATATGAGGGAATGGACCAGATATATCACTATGAACAAGATCAATGGGAACAAAGGTTCGCTCATGATTGACTCTCTCATACTTATACTCTAGGTGTTTTCCTAGGATGCATCCTTGACATACTCCTTTAGAAAACTTGATTTTGGGAAACCCTATGACCATATCTTTGTCACACAAATATGAAAGATACTTGTATTTTAGATGGCCAAACATTTCATGCCATAAATTAGTAGCTTCAATGACATGAGTGAGGAGAGCATATGGATTTGAGAAGGGCGTGAAGTGTACGAATGTGTACACTTTAGAGATATCATCATAAAACCTTTTGATATGACTCTACCATTGGAAATATCAGTGATTTCTACATCATTGAGAGTGAATACAACCTTCTTACGAGACCCAGTGTGGGTCATCTTATAGACTGATAAGAGATTGGCAACAAGACCTAGTCCATACAAAAAATTATTGAAGGAACCATGGTCAAGATCTATTCTACCCTTACCTTTTATTTCAATTTCAGATTCATCTCCCAAAACAATATTAGGATCATTTGAAGCATCAAGAGAGTTGAAGACCTCCTTTGTTGAAATCATAAGTCTTGAAGCTCTAGAATCAATGATGAAAGAAGAGGATCTTATAGAGCTTTCTACTAGGGAATGAACTCTCTCCTTATCTTCAAAATTTTATCCTCCCTCCTTATTTGCGCCTTCAGGAAGAGATATATTGTGCTTCTCAAGGATTTGAGACATCATGGAAATTATTTTCTCCATGCAGGAGCTTACCAGATGGAAGCCTGTAATACAATATGTGCACTTGCTCATTTCACCTTTTCCTTTCTTTTTCTGGGGATTCTTATTGAAGCTAAAAGACTCCTCTTGATACTTTGACTTATCTTTATTTTGATCAAGAATATTCTTTGTATTAGCCTTGTTATTGGATTTGAAATCTTTCATTGAATCTCCAGCAACCAAATCTTGATTTTTGGAAGGTTTAATGGTGCCCATCATGACCAACTTGTCTTGCTCCCATGTCAAATATTCCATGAATTATTCAAGCAATGGCATATTCTAGTTTTGAACAGTCAATTTGGTAGTATGGAAGGTTGAAACAAACACTGAGTAGTCAGGGCCTAACTTCGAAAGTATGTCCAAGTCAAGTTGTTCATCCTTCTTTTCAAGTACACACTATTTTAGTTGAATAACAAGAGATTTGAACTTGATTAAATAGTCTTGTAAGATCTCAAAATTGATTGGACTTAGTGAGATAAGCTCATTCTCCATTTTATTTCCCCTCATTTCATCTATTTTTCCGAACAAAGCTTTAAGTTTCTCACATACTTCATTTGGTATGGTCAATCCATCTAGATGGAAAAGAAGGTCTCAAAAAATAATGAGACACAAGATACCATAAGCCTAATCCCTCTCATTATTCCACTTTATCTTCTCAACTACTGCAATAGGATCAACTTCAGTTGTCGTGGTCACCCTGTAGAGGTCCTTGCTCCTCAACAATATCTCCATTTGTTCCTTTCATTCGAAATAGTTGAATGGAGTCAATGTTAGAATATTGCGAACATATGAAATAATATCATAACACAATATAAAATATGAAAAGCATTACTAGTCTATCATTCTATCTACCAAGCAACATAAAGCATGAAATAAAATTGGAGAAATTGGAGAAAAGAGAAAAACAAGAGAACATCGATATATGTGGTTCACCCAATATGGGATACATCCATGGGAAGGGTTGCATCTTCCATTATTCTGAAAATATATCTCCAAGATTATATGGAATCCTCACATATGCATCACATCAAGCTCCATCACCCAATCATGTGTGTACAAATGACATACACAACATGTGATGTGTGAAGAACTACAATCGACACATACCCAAAAGGGTCTCCTTCACCTCTCTTATATACCAAGATATTTGGATTACAATACATCCCATAACACATATGGGATAAATGAATTTCCACCTCTTTATATAGAGAATGGTTACAAAGGATATAATTACAATGGTGCATGTGGGATAACTCTATTTTATAATATTAGATATACTTTATGCCTTTAAATGATATTTTACCAATATACCACATAAGTCATCATTACATATTCTAACAGTCAAGATGATATTTTGAGATTGATCCATTGCTTCAAAAACTATGCCCTGGTAGACTGAATGCACTCCCTGACAGATTGAGAATTGATATTGAAATAAAAAAATATAGGATAACAATCAAGCTAAGGGATCTCTGGTACCATGTGGAAATTAAGCCTAATTTTAGCATAATTGAACTCACAAAAAATTGTTGGGAAACATGCATAGATCCACTCAAATTGGAGGCTGAAATTGTTCATAACACTAAATTGCATTCAATAAGTTTACACCGGAAAACCTTTTTAATGTAGTGGTTGTCAAAATATATAATTACATCAGATATTTTAAATCTTAAGAAGGCAAGTTGAATCTTAACAATTAGTAGGCTTACTAAAGTAAAAAATACCCCCTAGGTACATAAAACACTTTCCAAATCAGTCAAGGAGGTCACTAATTAAGTCAATAAGGAATTCCATATAATTAGTGATGGAAATTCAATGGAATAATTCTTTTAAGAGATAAAAATATGGAGGATGAGTTGGGAAAAAAGAAGGCAGTTGCCATGAGACTAGCTTTTACTTTTTCCACCTTAAAGCTGTAAAATTTAGTATAAGTCTATGAAAGGTAGGAAATTGCACTTACTATCATTGGAAGTCAATAAAGTTTGAATAATATTATCCATAATAAGTGTGGGGCTCTCCTTGATGTAAACATGGCAAGTGTTGACCAAGTGGTGCAAGTGGAGGCCAACTACCTAGTCTAGAACCTAGGAAATTAATCATGAAGATTAATAAAATATATCCTAAGTATGGGAATGGATTTTTTTTTTCTTCTAACACCAACCAATTCCTATTGCAACCAAGATACACATTTTTTCAAAATATATACCCATAAATTTTCCTTAGAATGCAAACCATCAATTGCAACTAAGTCCTTGTTGGGTGTTATAATCTCTTAATTAATTCACCTAATATTTCATTATCAACCGAGGTTGGTAAACTTAGAGTTGATACAAAGTATATGTGAAGGTAGAGGGGTTCCTAGGGTGTCGTGTAAATATTTTAACAAAGAAAAGATCGAAAGATCTTTCAAAATGAAAAACCGAGTCAAACTCCTATAAATTCAACTATGAAGGTCATTAAACCAAAACAAAGTATTAGATTAGAGCAGTATCAAGCTATACTAATCTACTCTATGGACAATTACTGAAAGATAAATATATAAACAATACTATTCTACTCTTTATAGTAAAACCTATTAATTAAATATTCTACTTCTTAACAATTTCATAAACTAACTATACAAGGAAGGATTATATTAGAAACCAACTATACATGCAATTAACAAATGTACATAACAATTCAAACTGAAATATCTAATTCCACTCTCCTTGATTGTTCTGTGGATATGCATTCACTATTATTGGAACTAGAGAAGGAGTACTGTCAAAATGGCTTTCAAAAGAAGTAAAGAAACTGAATGGAACCAAATCTAACTTAACTTCTACAAATATGTGAAAACTAAGAAATGTCCAATTACAGGTGATAGTAAACATGATTATCTATTCCATAAGCAACTGACTCTTAACTAAAAATATATTATGAACAACTAATCTATTAAGAGACAAGATTCTTTTTAAAGATTACTTTCATAAATAACCAATTCTTATATGAAACAAATGTAAGGGAAATCTAGCTTATGAACAAGTAAAAGACATTAATGAAAGAAGCAAGTAGAAAACTTAATAAAGATAACTTTAATAGGAAGTAAGTAGAAATAATAATAAAGAAGACTTAATTAGGAAAGCAAGTAGAAAAAATAATAAAGAAGACTTAATTAGGAAAGCAAGTAGAAAACTTAATAAGAAGAAATTAGAAAACTTTAAAATCATATTCTACAAATCTCTTTGGTAACCACACAGTGAGAGGAACAGGTCCTACTACTATGATCAATTTACAAGGTGCTAGTATACTTCCCTAGAAATTAACACATCTAACCCTAAATTCAACATACAAAAAGATAAATCAAACCAAACCAGTGACATAATTACAAAACATTACAACAGTATTGAAGAAGGAAATCAGAAACCAAAAGAAACAGAATCACAAAGCATAACTCAAAACATATTCAAGGTGATAGGAAGTGAAAGATAAGAATAAAACTTAATAAATACTTTAAACAATCTAACCTATAGTCCTAATGATAACCATAACCATTATCTAACTACCACAATCAAAACATATTCCAAAAGCTAAAGAAACATAACTTTAAACAGGCTTAAAACAGGGATGATTTCAAGGGCGAATTTTAGCCCAATGGCAAATTTTAAGGGTTACGCAAAAAAAAGTGGGTGAATTTTTATATTAAAATGTTATTATTTTATTTAATAAATTTGCCCATTGTTTATTTTGTATATAGTTGCCCCAAGGTAAATCGCAGTCATCCCGATTTAGGGAAAAACTGGAAAATGGATATTAGCCCACGGAAATATTGATTTTTTCCCACATTCGCCCGAATTTTTTCGACTGGTAGGAGATTTTTTCCCAAATTCACCCGATTTTTCCGATTGGGAGAAGAAATGAAGGTGGTTCACCGGATTTATGGATAATAGCTTGAAAATTTGGTATTTCGCCCAGGAATTATGGATAATACGATTAAAAATTTGGTATTTCACCGAGATTTATGAATAATTCAGTAAACTAGTCTTACTTCGACCTCAATTGGGGTAAATTGGACATAGTTCATCCTGGATTTGGATTTGTGGACAATTATTTGAGTAAAATGTGGAGATTTAATCAATTGGGGAAGTTTTTTCATTGGATTTGGTCCATATTTGAGCAAAAAATGGATAAATTTAGTCAAGTGAGGAAGTTTTTTACCTATATAATGGTGCAAGAGTCAGGACTCAGGCTCATCAGCAAGCTTGGTTTCTATTGCAAATCGGTATTTACAGTGGATGAGTGGATGAGTGGAAAGCAATTTCACAAATTTTCTTCTATCTGCGGGCTTTTTATAGGTTAGTTTCTTGAATCTTCTTCTATCTGTAATCTTTTTACAGGTTTGTTGCTATGAGCACTCAACCTTGTTTTTGTTATAAATCGGTTTAAAGCACGTATTATCTATGTTTTTTCTTGCTCCCTAGAGAATATGGTGCAATAATCATAATTCAGACTAGTTGATGCTGGAGATAAAATACTAAGCCCCCAGGTGCTGATGCCAGAGCCCCAACCCTGTAATGTGAGAGCTATTCAATCCTTCTTAGGTCCTATGGGTGCTATTTTACATTTTGCAGATGGTTTGACAAAGGTATCCTCTCACAAAACATGCAACACTAAGAAATTATTGCCCTTTTTGGCTCATTTTGCATTGAAAACCCTATCAAACCAAGGAGTAGATGGGCATTGCTTACCCCAAATAGGGGCCCATCATTTCATCTCCCTGGCCAGGTTAATCCCTACCGTACATCCCCCCAATAAGTTCAATAATGCAGGTTCTCCAACTAAGCATTCCTACATAATCTAATCCACCAGGGTCTGTCTGTAACTTGAATTTTGATTAAGCCAAATATATTATTTAATGAAGTGAAGGTAATTGCTTTCATCCATCCATTCAGGCTAGGGGGGCCACAGAAGGAAGCTTCATCGTTATAAGCTAGACCACAGCTTGATGAGATTTTCCTCATTGGATATTATTCTTTGGCACTCTATTGGTTTTATTCTGGGTGTAAGTTATAGTATTCAACAACCATGGAGCTCATTAGCAATTATTTGCTAGGGCACATGGTATTGATTATAAGAGTAGCATAGATCTATTTTTCTTTTCAAGAATATTCACTTTTCAATCCCATGATTTATTCAAAGGACCAAGGACACCTCCCATTACAACTGAAAAACCATACGATCTTTTTCCACCTTGGGGTTTTGCACCCACCACCTATATATATCATACATTGCATCTCTTGGACTTAGATAAATGAAGGTACAGATTGATCAAAGTCATCCCTTGTTCTGTTTTGAGAAGGAACAAGGAGAAGCAGAATAAAGTAAGATCGGTCTTTGACTCAGGGAAATCCAATCTTGTTTCCTCTGGTGCTCTATCTGCTTACATTACGTGAAAATGATGGAAAAGTTAAAAGAGGAACAGATCTCTGAGTTCAAGGAGGATTTCAATTTGTTTGATAAGGATGGAGACAGTCAATACTCACAAATCCCCTTCAATTATTTGTCTTTCTCTACATGTTTACGATCTCTACTTCTTCTGTAAGAATAGGAAGAGATGCAATGTATTTAGCTTATCTGGGTTGTGAAATTTTGAGTTTATTTACATAGATCTATTTGCTGAATTGCTTTATGTGATGACTTGTGTACTTAGATCGGTTGAAAGCAATGGCATTTTTTATTACCCATTTTATTAGATTCTAAGTGTTATCATCATATCTGCTCCAACAAAATTTCAGTTTCTGGCAGCATCCAAATGTCAAAGTGACCACTTAGGTTTCAATTTGAATACCAAGATCAGCATCTGGACTCTCATCTATCAAGGGATGGACCGCCAAGCTATGAGTCGACAATAATGCAGAGATTTGAATCCTTTGAGAATCCAATGGCTAGCTCAGGGAACCAAAGTAATGGCTCCCACAATAATGGAAAGATGGTTGCTTTGCTAGAAGTTTTTATAAAGAAATACGTTCAGTGCTATGGATGTGGAAATCTAGAGACAGAGGATCTAATTTCAAAGACGCAAATGATATCCCTACGATGTGCTGCATGTGGGTACATTTCTGATGTAGATATGAGGGAGAAGCTGACAACTTTTATTTTGAAAAAGCTATAAGAAACAGAGTGTGGGGTGAGTGAAGATAACAAGAAAACTTCTTTATGGGTTCTCTTTGTTATGAGAAAAGGCACCTGAAGGTTCAATTTATATCCCCTCTAAAGAACAGGAAATAAACTGGCAATGCAGGAGTTTATGATTCTACCTGTTGGCACTGGCAGGGACTAATAAACATAAATGAATGCTCGTCTTCATTGCAAACAGAGTAGGTGGGTCGTTGGGCAACATTTACAGATCGGGATTCATAAACATTTGTAGATACATATGGCTATGTTGCAAGGTGGGTAGTTGAACAACCGGATGCAATATGTAGGCAGAAAAAATGGGGAATTAATGGAGCATTCACCCAATGTTTGGAATCCGAGCTACCACTCATCTCCTGCAATCAAATCTCCCATCTACCCCTTTGCTATTTTCCTGATTCCTGCTGATAATATTAAAGAAAAACTGAAGGATCTCATCTTCCCCATCAAATTTTCATGTTAAACCATTGAATTCATATATTGGTGGAACAGGCCTGAATTTGAATCTTGGAAGCAGCAATGGCAGGTTTCTATTCAGGTCTCAGGCGCTTGTATCTCGCGATCTATAACTGGGTGGTTTTCGCAGGCTGGGTGCAAGTTTTGTATTTCGCCGTAAATACATTGAGAGAGTCTAGTCCTACTGTAGTTTATGATGCAGTTGAGTAACCGTTGCAGTTAGCACAAACAACAGCCATTTTAGAAATTCTCCATGATCTGGTAGGGCTTGTAAGATCTCCTGTCTCGGAAACACTGCCTCAAATAGGTTCAAGGTTGTTTGTAACTTAGGGGATCCTACATAGTTTCCCTGAGGTTAGAAATCATTGGCTCGTTAGCAGTTTGGTGATCAATTGGTCGTTGACTGAGATTATCCAATACTGTTTCTTTGGTATGAAAGAGGCATTTGGTTACACTCCATCATGGCTTCAATGGCTAAGGACACTCTATTACATCCATTGTTACTCTTCAATTGCAAATACATCATAAAAGGCCACACAGAGTGGAGGTCTATTATGCAGTGATAGATATTTGAAGGGATTTCAATGAGATTGGATTTAGTATTGCCATTTCAGTTTTTACAATTCAGTGACAAATCCGAAGCGTGTTGGAAAGGCCATCAATGAAAAATCTTGCAATGCTCTTTTACTGAAGGTGAACCAAATTGGATCTGTTACTGAAAGTATTGAAGCAGTAAAAATGTCCAAACATGCTGGATGGGGAGTGATGGCAAGTCATCACAGTGGCAAGACTGAAGACACCTTATTATAGATCTGGCAGTGGGCTTGTCCACGAGCCAAATCAAGACAGGTGCCAAGGCCAAATTTGCAGACTTGGGCCATGTTAACAAGAAATCAATCCAGCTTGCTTTCTCTGTGTTGATTTGCTTATCATGTATACGGGATGAACCTATAATGAATCCCAGTGGGTAGAGAGGTTCAAAAAGTCTGGTAAATCTTATGAGGATTTGGCAATGGACAGTTATATGTTGCTCGCTGAGAGGCTGGGAAATGAAGATGAAAAGGTTGTTGTTCAAAGCATATTAGAGAAGCATCTTCATGTGAATATTGATGCTGGTATATTGCATTCAGAGGATTCTACAAGATGGCAGGAGGTTGTTAAGTTATCTATGTCATCTCAAGCTTTGGGGATACTTGGTAAAGTTGTATGGACTAAAATCCTGAGAAGATTGTTCCATCTTGTGGAGCGTTGTTATGAGCATCGTGAGCCTGTTCTTCTTGTTGGTGAAACTGGTTCTGGGAAAACAACAGTTTGTCAATTACTGAGCCTTGTTTGGGATCGTTATTTACACATGTTAAACTGTCATCAGCACATTGAGACATCAAACTTTATTGGGGGATTCCGGTCGGTGCGTGATCGGAATAGTATTGCAGCCAATTTTCAAGAACAAACTCCAGATAATTAAGGCAGAGGATTCTAAAAGCCTTTAGATGTCGAATTGTAGTTTTCTTTTGAAGTAATATTGTTTATTGACAGATGTCTTTTTTATATTACACTTGTACTTAAACACTGTTTAAAGGGGATTGACTTCCCTATTTTTGAGAAAGCTTGATCCATAGAAATAAGATCTTATAGTTAGCTTAAACAAACAAATATTTTGTATTTAAGGAGAGTCTCTAGATGAGACAAAGGGGGGTTGGAATTTTTTGGAGTTATGAAGATCCAGTTTTGATCACTCTCTGTATGACACAAAATACTCTACATCTTCAATACAGGCTCTACCTTGATATGAGTATGATTATGATTTGTCTGTGTGTATGATGAATTGTGTTTCTTGTAATTTATCATGTATATGGTCCATTGAATTCCATTGCAGTGATTCTTATGTTGAAATACAATTATCTTTTATACTTTTAAAAAACAGAGGCAGTTTCATTTCACAATTTCATGATCGTAGTTACTTGGATATTGGATTTTGTATCTTATTTTATGTTATACAGTTATTGTGTGATTTTGTGATTTTCTTATAGTTTTTGATGACATGCCTGCCTAGTTTTCATTTTGACTTCATTGATTTATATTTTTGAAAAATATTTCCTTAAGCTTGAACCCCTGTAGTCTAGGTTCAACTTTAGGGATAACACTAGGATTATCCATTTATGTCATGTATTTATGGTAGAGGGATGTAAGTAATGGTTGCATGGTTGGTACTCTATAGTCAAGTCATTTCCCTATAACATTATCAGTGTTCTATGGTGAATAGGGGACAAGGTATTAGATATGGTTCATTCAGTTGGTTCTCTTATTACTTGATTTGAGTTTTCATAAATCACCACTCATCAAATTCTGAACATTTTTACTTGTATAGTTAACTGAATTTTTTAACCCTCTTTCTGATTGGAGTGGGTAGGAGACGTTTATGAGAGATCTGTTGCAATTAGATCTCTTGGTTAATAATTTCGTCAAAGTCACCCAAAAATTTCACTTAGTCTCATTCACAAAATGAATACTGCATTAGCACTGAAAACATCTTAGTTTAACACTTTGGAAGTAGTGTAGCCACTTTGACCTGACTCTCATCTTGAAACACTTTGATTAATAATTTTGTCAAAGTCACCCAAGAATTGCACTTAGTCTCATTCATTTAGTTTCATTCACATAGAATACTGCATTAGCACTGAAAACATCTTAGTTTAACACTTTGGAAGTAGTGTAGCCACCTTGATCTGACTTTCATCTTGAAACACTTTGATCCCACCCTTCACAAAAAGGAATTTGACCTCAATGATCAGATGGTTATGCAAGCTCAATCAAAAGAGTAAAACTGGAAACAGAAGTCCCTAATAAGATGGTTTCCTCCTAATTGTCAACTTCAGTTCATTTTCCAATGAGAGAGGTGTACATATTAGGTGTGTTGCTACTTGCAATTGTGGATGGACATGCATGCTTTGGTTGTCTTTCCAATTGGTTAGTGCATGCACCATCATTTGACTCCATTATAAGTGGACAAGAACATTGATGCAGGCAGATTTCGATGAATCAATTTTTAGAGACTCAGACTACAGAGACCTCATGGTTCTCAACACCTTGCAAGAGGATGTCACCCCCTTGAGTCACCATTGTTAACCCCTAGATTTCCTACACAACTAGAGGGGTAATATCCATCTATAGTGTCATGAATCCCTGCTATTCCGTACAATTCTGCACAGAAGTTCTGACATGAATTTCAAGGCATATTTTGGCAATGTTTTAAGAAGTTGATGTGCATAGTTTTCAAGATAAGTTGGTCATTTATTTGCTGAAAAGACTTTGTTGTAAAATTTCCTGAATAATAAAAATTCTCTCTCTATCTCGTTTTCCCGCAAGGGTAATTCTCTCCCTATCTTGTTTTCCAGCAAGGGTAATTCTATCTCTATCTCATTTTCCCAGGGTCTTTTGACCAAAAAATACTTGTGTCAAATTTGTGGTTTGCTTTCATTGATTTCATTTCAGTACTTGAAGCTAGATTCAGAGTGTTCCTGTTTATGAGAAAAAGCACTTTTTTATTCATATGCACATGTGGGTTGGGCATCAAACAAAACTCTCATTGAGACTTGAAATCAGGTTGGGTTTTCAAATTTATTCATTGCTAGGGAGCAAGTGTTAATATTTGTAGCATGAGGCCACTCCATTGGTGAGTATTAATTCTACTGTGGATTCTTTATATTCCCCTAACCACTCCCTTATTGAGTGGTCCAGACAGTTTGCATGTATAAGGAATTTCCAATTTGCACGGTATTATGCCTTTGTTATGCATTGATGTTGTTCACATGGAGGATTTTTCAAAGATGTTAGCAAAGCTACAGAGGGACTTGATAAACATTCATGATCCCAAATACATTTTTATATTCTCCTCTAGATGTTGTGTATTGGTGTCAAGTTTGTCAATTCCCACACACAAAGGTATCATGTGCTTTTTTGCAATGTACTGGTGTTTGGCTTGTGAAGCCCCATGTAGAGAGGATTCATGTAGCACGTTTCTAAGGGTTGCTCAGTCATTTGAAAACTATGAAGAAGATCAAGCACAATATGAGAACTTTTGAAAGGATGTAGAAGTATTGAATTTAGAGCATGTTGGCTGCTATGGGCAGACCCGGGTTTACTATAATCAACCAACAACACCCCTAGCTCACTAGCCCTTTCGGCGACAGACCGCAGAGCGGCCTGAAGTCTCACCCGAAGTGACTCTAATGGGTTGGCCAAGGACTCAAGTGTCTTGGACCAGGTTCTGTGGCAATCCTACTTGCGACTCGCAGCTCTTCTAGCTGAGGGGTCTCTTTCTCTGCACGTCGCACGACCTTCTGCTCACGTCGTGCGATTTCCTTGTCTCGCAGATCTTCTAGCCGCGAGATATTCCTTTATACTGCCGTGCGGTCCTTCCCTATGTCACGCACCTTCCCTGACTCACGATATCTCCGGCCTTATCGCATCACCGCGCACCGTGTGACATGCAGCTCTTGCACAACACTAAGTCCTCAACCAGTGGTATCGCGCACCACAGCTCCTCTGCCGGTGCGGTATCACCTCTCTGTGATACCCTACCTCCGAGGTTTAGTGCACTTAGCATTGCTTGTGTCGACGTGCAAGACTTAACATACAAGGCTATTCGATACTGCAACTAGTGACTGTTTCACGCAAAGCATAAATGACCCATATACAACATGGCAAAGACTTTGACTTATGCTTTTCCTTCTATATTGCTGTGAACTGATTAACACATTCATTCATTAAACTATAAACAAAGTCCATGAAATGACTAATAAATGCATAAGTAAACATACACATAAGCCAATCGCATAACACTTGATTTTAATGTGGTTCACCTCCAGGATGGAAGTTACATCCACAGAACTGTGTTTTTCTTATAGCTCAGGGGAAGGTAAAACACAGTTCTGCTGCACCGCATATGCAGCTCAAGATCTTCTCTCTTAGATCTCTTTTCTCTCTATATTTCTCTCCTACAATATACTCTTCCCTCTCTGTCGATCCCTGCGGATCGTTACATGCATACTCTATAAGCCAGCTACTGGTTACAGTAAGATTGCTACCGCTAATAATAGAACCAGAGCTAGGCTTTCACGATAGTCTAATAGTCTACAAAACACTACTAACAACTGAATGAACCAACTAACTGACCAACCCTTTTACAATACAAAATATATCCCTTTATAGGCAGCCCGAAGGTCTTGCCATTACAACACTGTGGGCCTGTCCCAACAGTAACCCAAAACCCTAACTAGTGACAGTCGGTCGTATCTGTACTTGAGGTAGCCACTTTTCATCACACCACAGCTCTCTACAGTCTTCCATGCTTCCCAGCACTGATCGTGGGTACTATGCACCGCTTCTCTTTCTTGTCCTTCGTCTTCAATGCTTCAGCCTCGTTGTTCCTTCTCCTTTATGAGGATCGCCGAGCCCTCCTATCTTTCGCTGCTGCCTTCAATGTAGTGGGTGAGCTCTCTCTTCTCGGTCGCTCAGGTACCGTTGCCTTTCTTGACTTCTCTATCTAAAAATTCATGGTTTCCGGCTCTGCTCTGCAGCTGGAAACATGCTACGGCGTCGTAGCTCTGTCTTATCTTCTGTCCACCAAAACTTATCTCTCCGCTAAACTAGCAGCTTCTTCTGTAGCTGTGAGACCCTGCCCCAACAGTCCCCTAACACTTACTTGTGGCTCGTCCTCGAGCCACTTCCAGCAGGCTTCTCCTGCTGTAGCTTTTCCTTGGCTTCCTGCGAAGTCCTCTGCAACCTGTCTCGAAGTCCTGTGACTTCCTTCTCCATCACCTCGACACACTCTTGTGCCGAGTCAAGCAAAGCTTGACTAATACTGGCGTCTTCTGTGGTGTCAGTTTCCTCTCTGGTGGTAGTGAACTCCTTCACTCGCTGCTCAACCGTATCGACTATCTCTGTGATTTTCTCTTGATATGGTTGAAGCAGGTCATTAATGTGTATCTCCTTTGTTCTTAATTGCTTCACTTCCTGCTGCAAGCAGTTCATATCCTTTGTCTTTCTCATCTTTTGAAAAGATTCCAAGCCCTTAATTTCCTCTTTCATTACCGCTGCAGTATTCTCTATCTGCTGAATACTTTGCTGGATTTCTACTTTCTCCGATGGCTCATCTAACTCAGCCCATATGTTCATCGCATCGGTTAATACTAACCGTGCTTCGTCGATGCGAGATTACATCTGCGTAGAAGTGAGTCGAAGGGCTTCTAGTCACGCTTTCTGGTCTACCTGGGAGGTGTCTTGTATGCAAGCCTCAAGCTCAGCGATCTGCACTTCGTGGTCTGCCTTCATCCTAGTCACTTCTTCATCCATCCTAGCCACGGTTTCTTCCAGAGCCTTTTCTCTGTCTGCTACTCTTCTTAGCTTCTGCGGAACTGGTAAGGCGAATTCAATGTTACATTGGGGCAGTTCCAATGCAATGCTCTGCAAAACTTGAGAGAGATCTTTCTCTCTTTCCTCATATGTTCATACTTCATATTCCCTTTTCTGAACACTGACAGCAAGTGCTGCATACTACTTTTTTTTTTTTGAAATTGAACTGACCTGATGCGATTCCTCATACTTAGAATAATACCTGTCGATGTAGACTAGTTCCCGGTGCGATGCCTCCTTTCAACTACACTGGACATCTGCACCACCATAAAATGGCTAAGCTAGGGCTGAGAGGCGGGGTGGCTATCACTATAGGTCTTAAGCCTACTGCCATTAATCCATGTGGGCAGAAGCTCCCCATTCAGCTGGCTGAGCTGAACGGCACCTCCCTCTGTGACTTGCTATATCTAATATGGCCCCAGCCAATGCATCTTGAACTTCCCTGGAAACTTAATGAATTTGTTGTCATAGAGGAGCACTAGGTCTCCGATCTGGAAAGTCTTATTCTTAATGTGTCTGTCATGCCAAGATTTTTCTTGTGCCTTCTGTACTTTCTGATGGAATCTGGCGATGAATCTGTCTTCTTCTAAGGCAAGCAGTTGTGCTAGCCTTTCCTCCACTGTGTCTGTATCAGTCATCCCGGTAATCTGAGCAATTCTTAAGCTGGGAAGAATATACTCCATAGGCATAACAGCCTCCTGTCCATATACCAAGCTGAAAGGTGTATGTCCCGTAAGTTTCTTGCATGTGGTCCTGTACGCCCATAATACAGCATTAACTCTGAGGTCCCAATCATTTCTTTGGCTATTGTAGATCTTAGTAAGAGCATTTTCTAGAATCTTATTAAAGGCCTCCACCGTACCATTAGCCTGTGGGTGGTAGGGAGTGCTCTTATGGTGCTGAATCTGGAATTCTTCTGTCAATGCCTCAATAGTGTTGTTCAAGAAATGTGTGCCTTGATCACTCATCAAAATTACTGGGCATCCAAATCTACTGATGATGTTTTCAAAAAGGAACTGTGCAGCTATAGAAGCATCACAATTTCTTACTGCTTTGGCCTCTGCCCATCTGGTGAGGTACTCTGTTCCAGTGATAATATATCTCGCACCAGTGCGCTTTCCTGGTGGGTTGATAGGACCCACAAAATCTATAGCCCATTTGTCAAATGCACGCAGCGTGACCTGCGGTCGCAGTGGCATTTCATCACGTCGCGAGGGTTTTCCTACCCTTTGGTAGATATCGCAGCATCTGCAAAATTCCTTGGTGTCTTTATGCAACGTAGGCCACCATAATTCTACCTCCAGGATTTTTTGCGCAGTCGCCTTTCCTGCGAAGTGACCTCCTACGGTTCCTGAATGTGCCTCTCTGATAATAGCGCCTTTTTCATGCGGCATCGCACATCTGCGCAGAACTTCATCCGGACCTAACTTGTATAGGCGTCCTATGATAAGGGTGAAGTCTGCTACTTTAACAACCAACTGCTTCTTTTGCTGCTTTGTAAACTCATCAGGTGCTACTCCTGTAGTGAGAAATTGAATAATATCGGCATAGTACTCATCTGCGATCTGGATAGAAAATAGTGGCGCATCTGGAATATTTTCGTCTAGGTTACTTGGCTCTTCTCCTGCGTCTATCCACGATAGATGATCAGGTCCAGCATTCAGTCTGCCTGGTTTCATGATGATTTCGAAATCATACTCCTGAAAGAGGAGTAACCATCTGCAGATTATCCCCCCTAACACTGGCTTATTGACCAAATACTTCAAGGCAGAATGGTCAGTGAACATCTTAAACGAGGCACCCAACAGGTAGTGCCTGAACTTCTAGAGCGCGTACACCATAGCTAGGTCCTCTCTTTCTGTTGTGGTGTAGTTCTTTTCTGCTGTCAAGAGCTTTCTGCTGGAGTATGCAATAGGATGGTCAATGTCCCCTTCTCCTGGTTGTGTTAAAACAACCCCTAATGTGATGCCAGATGCATCCACATGTACATGAAATGGCTTAGTCCAGTCTGGAAATACTAAGATGGGTGTTGTAACCATCTTTTCTTTAAGTGTGTCTAGACTCTGCTGACATTCCTCATTCCATAGGAATTTTACATCTTTCTTTAGCAATTTCTCCATTGGTGCTGTAATCTTTGCGTAGCCCTTGATGAACTTTCTATAGTACCTAGTATGACCAAGTAATGTCCTCAGTTGCTTAACTGAGTTGGGTACTGGAAGGTTTACAATGATGGCGATCTTCGCGGGATCTACCATCAATCCTTGTCTGCAAACAATGTGACCCAACAAAATACCAAATGGTGCACAAAATATACATTTCTTCAAGTTTACAGAAATCTGGTACTGCCTACATTTCTCTAACATCAGTCTCAAGTCTCCTATATTCTTGTTGATTAGTCCAAATATAGTCCAATCATCAAAATATACTTCTAAGAATTTATGAATGTATTCTTTAAATACAGCAACTACTACTCTAGAAAATATAGCTGGTGCATTCTTAAGACCAAAGGGCATTACCGTATACTGGAACAAGCCCCATTCTGTTGCAAAGGTGTTCTTGGATCGATCTTCTGGATGTATTCTGATCTGATGGTAGCCTGAAAAGCCATCAGTGAAGGAGTAGACCTCCTGTCCTCCCACGTTGTCTAATACCTCATCAGTGAACGGTGTCGGAAATGGATCGTGAAGCGATGCATCGTTGAGTTTGCGCAGATCGACACAGATCCTAATGTCTCCTTTTATTTTCTTTTCTTGTACAAACATGGGGCTAACCCATTCGCTTTCTTCTACCAGCTCAATGATGCCTGCTGCTAGCATCTTATCGATTTCGTCCTTTACTTTTTCTTTGTAGCGCGGATTCAATCTATATGGGCACTGCTTGACTGGTCTAGCATCCTCCTTCAATGGTATCCTCATAACTCCCAGGTCTCCAACTATTCCCTTCATCTCTGTGAACTTGGTGGGAAATAGGTCCTGATAGTCATGTAACAAATCTGCAATCTGTCCAATTGTTTCATCGTTCCAATAGTCTCCAATAGAGGCAAACTTAGGTTCTGCATCTGTGCCAATATTGATCTTTTTAATCTTGATGGGTTCAGTGATTGTTGGAATCTCTAACTGTGGTCCCCCAACATCGCGAGTCCCTTCTAACTCCAGAATGTTGGTGTTGCGAGGATCCTCATCCTCATCCTTATCTTCATTGTTTGGATTTGCTGCGAAATTATAGCACTCTAGCGTGGCTTGCAACTGGATGGCCCACTCAGGTTGAGCCTGCACTGAGATGGTACAGTCCTCAAATATCTTGATCTTGATTATGTCTAGGGCCTGAGCAACACTTGGATGTTCTGATTCAAACGCGAAGGTGAGTAGGAAACTGTCTGTCATAAGTGACCATGTGGTCGTCCCCTTGCGCAACTCGGTCTCTGTGTACCAGTTCCTTGGAACTGTGTCCAATGTGTGAATGAATATGTGAACCCATTCATCCTCGGGAATGTCCGAACAGTTCTGTTCACATGTCTGAATGTGTGCCCTGGGATCAGTTTCACCTGTGTACTTCTGCTGGACATACTCTCTGTCGACAAAAAATCTGATCGCCATCAGTCTTTTAATATCATCCCATGATGCGATATTCTCTTTATGCACATACCACCATCTTGCAGGTGTGGCTCGTACTGCAAGGTCCATAGCTGCGATCCTCTGCTCGTAAGGAATCTGTTGCTCAAACTGCTCAAGGAAGTCCTGAATATCTGTCAGACCATGATATGATGGAATATTAGTGATATTTGTGCCAATCCATCGCAATGACTTACTCATAAATGCACATCTGCGCGTTGAGACTTTATAAAGTCTGTTCTGCCAGTTCTCTAGACCAACATCGAAATCCGATGCCCATGAGCTGTCGCATCGCCAACCAATGTTCCTTTCTGTGGTTGGATTAATGTAGTCGTTCTGGTTCGCAATCATCTGGTAGAGACTATCCATGTTATGTGCCTCCTCCTCTGCTCGAATAGGTTCAATGTATCTAGGACCCTAGTGAGGATCCAACGGCGCGATGACCCGGATCTGCGCATCCTCAAAGGTCATTTGTCTTCTCTTTAGGTCAATGACAACCTTCCTACCGATCCCCCAATCGATACTTAATAATGCTGGATACGGTCGACTGTCACCAATTATTTCTATAACCTTGAAGTCTGCAAAACTGTGAACTCCGTCAATGTCAACTGGCACCTGCGGCAGTCGACCCAATGGTGATACCCGCTGCTGATTAGCTAATCTCAGGTGGATAGGCGATCTGACTAACTGAGGGCTACCCATCTATTCCCATGTCTGCTTAGTTAGAACATTCACCTCTGATCCTAGATCTAAGACGACTTCGTCCATTTCAAACTCTCCAATCTGTGCTGTGAGCTTCATCTCTCTTCCGGTCCTTGTATGTCCTGTAATATTGTGAACAGCGCAGTGTGCACTGCCCGAGAGAGAAGGTTGCTGACACTGATCTATGATGCGTTGTCGCTCGCCAATAGATTTTTCATTTCTCACAAGTTTCAAGCAACTGCGCAGGAAGGATTGTACACTTCCTGTCGATTCATCCTTGTCGCATCTCCCCGATGTGGTAGCCTGCGGTATCTGTTCAGGGCTATCGCCACAAGGTGCTTGCTGCGGTACGCCCCTAGACGGCGGTACCTGCGATCCTGATTGCTTAGGTTCATCGAAGGAATCCTTGGCTTCGTGAAATGTCTCTTTATTCTTATGTAGGTCGAGTGTTGTTGCTTTACTAGGAGCTCTGCGCACCCACTCCTGCCCTATGTTCTTTCCGGTATCCTGCGATGTCCCACTGGTGGAAGCACCGCTACGAGTCACAATGTTAACTTTTGGTTCTGGTTCTGCCTGCTCAGCAGCAATAAGCTGGATGTTCTATTGTACTGCTGGCTTAGGGTCTTTGATCTTAGCTATCAAGGTAGGACACTCCTATATGGTATGATCATAAGATTTGCAGTAGTTACAAGTGGTAGTGGGGCTCTGACAGTCCCTAGCATAGTGTCCTACAACTCTGCAGTTATAACAAGTGATTGGTCCGTGACCACAGCCAAAACCTTCTCCTCTGCCGAAGCCTTCTCCTTGTGCAAAGCCTCCTCCACGGCCTCATCCTCTGAATCCTCCTCCATGGCCACCATAAGTCAGATCAGGCTGTGGTCCTGCTGTTGGACCCTGTGTTTCTGACTAGACTCTGTATACGTCATATTTTCTATCTAACATGAGATCATAGGCTCGGCAATCCTGTTCATCATGTCCGATAGAGATGTAGAAGACACAGTATAGGTTCTTAGGTGTCTGTACATACTTCTGAAGCAAAGGGCATTGCTGAGGCGGATGTCCTTGTGTTTTGCATATTTCACACCATGGCCCTTGCATCCGTGGTAAGGGGCTAGGAGCCCCTGACACTAAATATTCTGCAAAGACTGGACAGTTGTCTTTGGTATGACCCTGTGCTTTACATCGTAAGCACCATATGTCTTGCATAACCTCTTTTGCTTTCTTAAGTTCGTGTATCTGTAACGTGAGGTTGGCCAACTGGTTCTGTAGAGTTGTCATTCCTGCACTAGTTTCAGCTAAGGGTGAAGCTTCTAGCTTCATCGCCATCTCCAACGCATCATCCTGCATCTGGAGTTTCTGCTGCATTAGTGGCAATCTGATGTGAGGGAGCAGTGCTGCAATAAACCATTCCTTATGCTGCTCCGACGCAAACTCAAAGCTTACTTAGACTATAAGAGCTTTGAATTTCTGGTCAAAGTCCCATACCGATTCTGATGGTAGCTTCTTAATATCCTTGAGCTCTGTTATGCACTGAGACTCAGACTTAGGTTTCTTGAACTCTTTAATCATGGAATTCTTGACCTAGGCAAGTGTCTTGGATACTGTGGTATACTTTATGTACCATGTTAAATCTCGATCTCTGAGCATGGTGACCAACTGTACAAGTTTAAGGTTATCATCGTTGATTGTTTTAATGGTCCACATGGCTTCACATAGAAACCAATGCTGTTCCAGGTCCTCTGCTCCTGTACCCTTAAAGGTAGGTAGCTTCATATCATCTCCCATTCTATTTCTCTGTTGTAGGTTCTGATTTATTGGATTACTACCACTCAGCAGTGTAGGTGAAGGTGATGTAGCGGTAGTAGGTACTGTCTGCGAGCTACTGGATGGAGTACCTATGGGATTACTCTAAGTCCCGGTCTGTTTCTGTGGGGTATAGGGCCGGTAAGGGATACCCCCCTCTGGTTCTTCTGTGGTACTAGGACTCGGTTGCCTAATATTGTCTGAACTATCTCCAAATACAGGAGAGCCAAAAGCTACTTTATATTTATTGCTACTACGTGTTCGTCCAATGTCATCAAAATCACTTTCAAACTCTTGTGACATTACTATCTTTACTTATTCATCTGAAATCATGTCCATTACTCCTTTTTCATGTAGCAGCATCTTAATGGACAAGTTTAGAGATTTTAGGTACTTACCACGATATCCTTTGAAGAAGTACCGCTCAGCCTTGCTGAAGCTTTTTCTCTGGTCAACTGCAAATTCTGTGATGAAGCCTCCTAGCACACTCGCAAGCCAGAAGTCCACTGCTCTCGTAATGGGATTGTCGAGTCTCTACATGGTCTGAATCAACTCCGGTGTCCAGACAATGTTTCTTTTATTCTTGAATATGTTCCTATCTATCAACTTTGATAACCAGTCGTAAAGCTTGTTTCCATAGGTTGCAAAAAATATCACGTGTATATCTGAAGCGATATGCTTTTGTAACCAGTCCTCTGTGCTCAGTTTAGGGCTCTGATTTTCTTTCTTGGTAAACTCCCTTAAGTTTGAATCCAGCCACTGGTGAAACTCTTCTCTAGTGGGATGCTAACAGAACATTAGCGCTCAGCTGTTCAAAACCGGCAACAGAACCATTTGTTGGCTGCTATGGGCAGACCCGAGTTTACTATAATCAACCAACAACACCCCTAGCTCACTGGCCCTTTCGGCGACAGACCGCAGAGCGGCCTGAAGTCTCACCCGAAGTGACTCTAATGGGTTGGCCAAGGACTCAAGTGTCTTGGACCAGGTTCTGTGGCAATCCTACTTGCGACTCGCAGCTCTTCTAGCTGCGGGGTCTCTTTCTCTGCACGTCGCATGATTTCCTTGTCTTGCAGATCTTCTAGCCGCGAGATATTCCTTTATACTACTGTGCGGTCCTTCCCTATGTTGCGCACCTTTCCTAACTCATGACATCTCCAGCCTTATCGCATCGCCACGCACCGTGTGACACGCAGCTCCTGCCCAACACTAAGTCCTCAACCAGCGGTATCGCGCACCGTAGCTCCTCTGCCGGTGCGGTATCACCTCTCTGTGATACCCTACCTCCGTGGTTTAGCACACTTAGCATTTCTCGTGTCGACGTGCAAGACTTAACATACAAGGCTATTCGATACTGCAACTAGTGACTGTTTCACGCAAAGCATAAATGACCCATATACAACATGGCAAAGACATTGACTTATGCTTATCCTTCTATATTGCTGTGAACTAATTAACACATTCATTCATTAAAATGTAAACAAAGTCCATGAAATGACTAATAAATGCATAAGTAAACATACACATAATCCAATAGCATAACACTTGATTTTAACGTGGTTCACCTCCAGGATGGAAGTTACGTCCACAGAACTATGTTTTTCTTATAGCTCAGGGGAAGGTAAAACAAAGTTCTGCTGCACCGCATATGCAGCTCAATATCTTCTCTCTTAGATATCTTTTCTCTCTATGTTTCTCTCCTACAATGTACTCTTCCCTCTCTGTCGATCCTTGCGGATCGTTACATGCATACTCTATAAGCCAGCTACTAGTTACAGTAAGATTGCTACCGCTAATAATAGAACCAGAGCTAGGCTTTTATGACAGTCTAATAGTCTGCAAAACACTACTAACAACTGAATGAAGCAACTAACTGACCAACCCTTTTACAATACAAAATATATCCCTTTATAGGAAGCCCGAAGGTCTCACCATTACAACACTGTGGGCCTGTCCCAACAGTAACCCAAAACCCTAACTAGTGACAGTCGGCCGTATCTGTACTTGAGGTAGCTGCTTTCCGTCACACCACAGCTCTCTCCAGTCTTCCATGCTTCCCGGCACTGATCATGGGTACCATGCACTGCTTCTCTTTCCTATCCTTCGTCTTCAATGCTTCAGCCTCGTTGTTCGTTCTCCTTTATGAGGGTCACTGAGCCCTCCTGTCTTCCGCCGCTGCCTTCAATGCAGTGGGTGAGCTCTCTCTCCTCGGCCGCTCAGGTACCGTTGCCTTTCTTGACTTCTCTATCTAAAAAGTCATGGTTTCCGGCTCTGCTCTGCAGCTGGAAACGTGCTACGGCGTCGTAGCTCTGTCTTATATTCTTTCCGCCAAAACTTATCTCTCTGCTAAACTAGTAGCTTCTTCTGTAGCTGTGGGACCTTGCTCCAACAGAGCACGAACTGTTGACCCTTAGTAATATGGATTTCAGATTGGAAGAGGAAGATCAATAAATCCACTATGAAGACTTGAATCAACAAGAAAGTTATTGTCCCTGTCTATGATGTTCTCAATTCAAACAAAGCCACACAAATAATTTCCTGAGCTCCATAAATCAATGATGATGTCCATTCCCTTGATTGTGATAGTCATAATGAGGAAGACGATGATTATGAGAGGGCTTATGCACCTCACGTTATTGATGTAGGCACCATGCAGACCCTATTGACAATGAGATTAAATTGCAACTTGACTTTTCCACTAGTGATTACATATTTGAAGAGTCAGTGTAGAGGATGGAGTTCATGGAGACTTGATTGTTACTGTTGATTTTTCAATTATTGTTGTTGTCTTTTCAAAACAACCCTTGATCACATTCATTAATTTCTTCGGACTGTGGGATGCATGTGTTGATTTCTTGATTACTGCCATTGGGTGCTCCAAGCAACATGAAGAACAGAACTTAAATATTGTTGGTTTTTTCGAACAGCATGAGGAACATGTTTTTGCTTGCTAATTTTTCCAAACAACAACATCCCTTGATTGCCGCTCCTAATTTTTTTGGACAACAAGAACATGCTAATTTGCTAATGACTTCTCATTGTGATTTTAATTTGGTATCTATTTTTGAGTTAAATCATTCTCTAGAGTCCATATGTTGACCCAACTAAGCAGTATATGGAAGAATTATTTCGGAGGTTTCCAACAAAATCTTAGGTTTTCTTCCTTCTATTCGTGGAATAATGGGTTTGCATTAGCCAATTCCATCGTTGGATTCACTAGAGATTTGACTATATTGAATAGTTTTGCAGAGTCAACTGACTAGCTTCATAGGCTATCGAACTATGTTGATCAATGATGGGTAGCATTAAGACCACAATAAAAGAAAAGAAAAATAAAGAAAAGAAATGCAATACAGGGACATACTTTATACCATTTAGGATTGGGCTAGGTTGATAGATCCAATCCCATTTGGTTAGATGATGTTTTGGGTTCTAGAATAGAGTCTAGGTATTGAATTAACTTTTGCTTTGAGTTTCCAATTTTCATTTATCAAGATTATTTGCTTCCACGAGTTGTTTCTGTTTTGAGTTGGTGGTCTTGAATTTGACTCAAAAGAAGTGTCTTTGGACACCATAGGTCACTAGGATTGGTCTTTCACTATAAAATATAATCTGTCTTCATGTCTATGGTCTGTTTTAACTTTTTTTGCAGAATCATATTCATGTAAAGTACATGGTGAAAGTCTAGTTGGGAAAGATGTCATTCTTTATGTGTAACATGTTTTGTGGAACTCGATTGTATTTGAGCATATGACCTATGGCATCCCCATTGGCAACATGCCTTGGGTAAATGGTTAAACCAATTGAGCTAACCCTTAGGGCTTGGACATATCAAATGATCATATGTACCCATTCAAATGCATGGAATCTTAGAGAATGTTCTACTTTAATGAATGGAGATTCACTCTAGTCTGATGAAAATGCTCAATAGTATCACAACATTTGGAATTGAGTGATTAAAACTGTCAATCTTTTTTCATTTTCAACATTTCCTTACTTCTTGGATTTTATCACTTTTTGTAAACTGTACTTTCTCTATAGAATCCTTTAAGCTTTCATCAATACATGATATGGATTTCCCATCATAAATATCTGGCATAAATTCCTCTTCTATGTACCTTTATCATCATACTCCTCACTTATCTCTTTCACTACCTGAGTAAAGTCAATTTAAACCTTTCCTCAACATTTGGATAACAACTTATTTTTCAACTCAAAGGTGAATGCTTGAACGTCAGTAGGAGCACAAAAACCACTGCAAAAGAAGCAATAAAAAAATGAAATCAATAAACCAAAACCACAGGCTTGGATTGTTGAGAATCCATTTTTTTAAGACTGTCACTGTAATACTGTTTCATGTGGATGGTCACACAGCTAATACAAGCTATCAGGGTTAGCCAAAAAATAACCATTACCCTTGATATCATATTGTTAGATAATAAGAACAGCAACCCAACAATTAACTTAATATGCCTTGCCTGCTGAGCCAAAAGTGTGCATCTTCTCTGCAACAACAGCTTGCATGGATTCCCTTGTAAAGGACATCACATATATCAACTCCTTCTTGGGTGTCTGGAGAGCATTCATGTAAACATTTCGAATATCTGTGTTGACATTGAACTTCCTTACTTCGAAGTCTATGCAAGCCTATAAACAAATATCAAGAAGCTTTGTCACTTTGGTTTTCATTTTGGAGTCTGGTCATGTGAAGATCATCATAATCATCATCATCATCATCATTTGAGGATGTATGGCTCCTAAAATAATTTCCTTCTTAGATTCTAAAAAAGGCACCATTTCTAAATACTTTCAAAATGCATAGTGAACAGTGGGAAAGATCGGAGCAAATGCTAATGGATGATTTCAGAATTCTAACTCTCAGTTCTATCTCTCTTCTAACTCTCAGTTCAAGTGTTGGTCATAGTTATACTTTTATTAGTGTCAAGTAAAAGCTAAACAGGTTTACCTTTACAAGCTCTTCAGGCAATCCTCAAGCTCCATGCAAGATGAGCACGGCCCCCTTTTTTTATGCTAGAAAATGTGATTCCTGAACAGAAAAGAAGAAACACAATTGTATTCTATTATTAGCAAGAATTCCTAGTTTCTGTGTTGTACAAAGTCAATAAACAAGCTAGAATGATAAATTCAATATGAAAATTACAAGCATAATCAATATTGCTAATTTATGGATTCTTAAAAGTCAGTGTCAACTCCTGCTTCACATAAGATTAAAAAAATTGTGATTTTTGTAATCGTTTAATTTCTGCATGGGTCAGGATTATAGACCAAAATCATGGTGATAAAGACACCTTCCAATTTGGAACTCATGAATTTTAGAGGACAAATCTATTCAACCCAAAGATGGATTCTTTTCAAGCTGATGCTCCTGGAACTTATTCCTAAGAAATTATGAGCTGAAACACTTGAAACACTAATTGGTAGTTTCATTATATCAATTTAGAACACTAAATCCATGGCTGCTTAGAAAATATTGAGAAAACATTAGATTTAATAAAATCCCGAGGGAGTTTATAGTGGAAACCTAATGGGACAACACACGTAGCTGCAACTGCCACGTGATCATGATTCATTCTCTAAGACGGGTTGACTGTTGTAGCATTTCCTAGCAATATGACATACAGCTACGAGCTTTAAGAGACATGGTGGTGTTAAGTGTAGCCATCTACATATAATAATACTAGACTGGCTCAAAGTGGTAATTAGGAATTTAGGACTAGGGCTTGGAAATAATAGTTTGTGGGTTTTGAGTATGAACTCTTTGGTCTTATTATGTAATCTATTCTAAGGAAGTTGGGTGTTTAAATACTCCATGTGTAAAACACTATCATGAAACAATACTCCAAATGAGAATTTAAAGATGATATCACAATTTAAAGATGATACACCCTTGTAATATTGCATTGCTTTATAGTTGAGGTATATATACTCATTGGAAGAGGTACAAACCTGCTCCTGCTCTCAATATTCTCAGCCTTGTAATACCATGGAACATAGACCATTCTCCATAAGGTAAATCAACCTGTTATATTTCTTTTTCTTTCACTCTTTAGCCATGCACATAGCTGGTCTCTACTATAAATATTACAACTGCATATATTTATAATTCTCTCTTGATTTTATACTATGTATGTAGATTTGGAGAACTCAGAAAATACACTAACTGTAAGCCTAATTTTTTTATTTCCATAGATTCTACAACATATTTTCTTGTTTCCTAGAGGTGCATGGTTTTGGTGTGATGAGAGTGCTCAATTTCAATTTTCAGCAAAGACATTATGCAAAATCCTTTAGCAATGGTATCCAACATAGTTTGCATCTTCTACATGATATGCTAGAAAGTCTACTTACAATTCTTGCACTGCCCTTTTCCAAAAATGCCTAAAAAATCCACACAAACACTTGTGACTACTATTATTAATGTGGCCTCTCTGCTGGCCTGTTTAAAGTGCTAAAGGAATTCCACACCTGGAGTGTTAATCGCTTGTCTACTTGCTGTATGAAAGAGACTTAAATGACCTTATAACATTGTCCTAAATATCTCCAATTATCCTATATGTGATGGTATTACATAAGATAAGAATTGAGCTTCTTCCAATACTCAAAAAGTTTTATAACCTCTATGCAAACTGCTCTATATTTATCACATGAATGGCATATATGTCTTGATCCAGGGAATCTTTAGAAACTTCTATGATATCCAGGGCTTTGTTTTCATCTTCAACTATTTATATTCGTCAAGGTAAAGCATCATAGGGAAAAGTGGCATATTCTTCATAAACTTTGCAACTCATGGATATATATAGTTATCATTAATGATCTTAACTTGCTCAGGAAAATGCCACAAATACCATTCCCTTGTTGTCATGTGGAAAGCATTGATGTCTTTGTCTAAGGTCTCATGAAAAATAAACAACCTGTATGTCCATATTGATATTGAACATCACCTTGGATCTTGTTTGTGCCAAAAATTGTTCTTAGATTACCAGAAGAACAAGCCAACACAATCTCAAAAGTAAAATTAAATAAAATAGGTTTTAGGGTTTTAAAAACTTCATCAGGAATGAGGAAATAAATATCCACAAGCTAATACAGAACTGAATCATGCAAGTTGGATAAACTGGGGATCAAACACATCCCAATAAGCCATAAACATTACACATGAAATACTAATTCCACCCACAGGCTACAAGCATTTACATGAATAAAACTTTAAACAAAAAATGAAATTGTAGACTGAGCAATCAAACAGATCAGAAATGAAAAAGAATGACAAGTAAAAGGGCTTATCAGTTTATATATAATCAATAACAGTCATCCACTTACATAAGAGTTATAAGTGCTAACTTGAGAAATCAAAGCTCCAAAAGCCTCTCCTTGAGTGAAAAATCCCCCCCTCAAAACTGTATGTTTGTCTTCCTTTTATCATTACAAAAGTAAAGTAGTTCCATAACTACCTTCTAGGTTGAAATTTGAAACAGTCACATCAATTAGTTACATGATAACTCAAAATCTTTAAAGATAATTAACCCAAAATTAGCAAATTGGATTTGGGGAAATTTGGCGAATTTCTGAAAATTTGGGTCTTAAATACGCCTTCATATCTCTCGATCCGGAACACCTATGTAAACCTTGAGAGAGTTTTTTTTAAATGAGTATGTTATGAACAAAAACCTCTCTTGGTTTTTCAAAATTACTCTTCAATTGATCGGAATATGTTCTGCAAATTTGTGACTAAAACAGGAAATTATTAAATAATTCAAACCCTAAAAATAGGCCACAAAGATGAATTCAAATATCTCAAACGATAATAGCTGTTGCAAACCTGAGAGAGGTTTTTGTGAATGAGTCTGTTTTGGACAAAAACCTCTTTTGGTTTTCCTGAATTCATTTCCATATCCTCGTAATATGCTCCCAATGACAATGACAAAAACAGGAAAAAACAGAGTTGCTACAGGAATCTCCTCATGAAAATATTTGACAAAGGACTCAAAAATGAGAGTTAGATTATAAATCAAAACTTGGAATTAAATTTTATTATAAGTTTTTGGAAAGCTTAAAGATGTATATATTAACTAATAAGCCCAAAAGACAAATCTTAAAACTAAAATAATGAAATGATTCAACCATTAAAAGCATTAAATCCAACCAAAATTATTGATTGTCAAAAATTCTTAAAATCAACATAAAATATAAAATTATTTTAAACCAACGGTTGAAAATTAGGACAAAAAGAACAGATAAACTAAGAACAAGATCTAGTTATAACATCTGGCTCTTGCTGCGGGATGAATTCCTCCTTGTGAGGCTTCAAGAACCTGTAGACCTTGTGCCTTATTCATTGGGTGATGGAGTCATTTACCAAATCTCTGCAACTTTGTCAAACTCTGAACACATACCTCTAAAATGAAAAAAAATACTGCTACAAACCAGCACACTGAAAAGAATCTACATGCTCGTATATCGAGCTTATTCTGCTATTTAATCCTACTTCTAATCAGAGGAAACAACCCAATCAAGTGTAATCATACTTCCAGTGAAGCCAAGAAACCATTTGACTGAGAATCACAATTTCATGCATGCTACTATTTGAGAAAACTCACAAAAGATGTGATAAATGCAATAAAGAGTCTGTAGGCAGCTAATACTTATGACTGGAAATAGGAAGTATGTCAAAATATGGAGCATTAGAAACCTTTGAAAAATACAACTCCATCCAAGAAGCCACGGGATCATGAAATTTCTGATTTAAAACTTCAATGTCTTCATTATATTCATCATAAAGTGAAGCATTCTCTTCCTCTCCATTGCCGTTCTTTTTAAACTTTGGATCAAGAATGGAAACCAAGGGCTTTTCAAACTGCTTCTCGACCTTTAAATAAAACCCTTGATCAAAACTTGAACAAATGAAATTCTAAAAGTGGCCATAAGTCAAGAATGGCAACTTATTTCTTATATCAATAGTAAGAGGTTGAAGAGCAGCAACTTCTTCTTCATAACATGATAATCTCATAGCAGGAACTAAGACATTTCTACTATAATCCACTGAAAGTATGTTATCATCAAAAAATTCAACAAACTGATATGAAGAATCAACACAAGCATCATTTATATCCTTGTTCATATGAAAATCTAAAAATGATGAAGAAAACTATCTTAAATCTAAATGATACCTACATTCTTCTTCCTGTTCATAAGCTTGTATATCTTCAACATGAGCATGATCTCGAAGCATTTTGCAAGCTTGGATGTTCTCCTCCACTCCTTTTGCATCCTCAAACAATTATCTTAAAGATGATGATTTTCTTTCTAACAAGAAAAAGACAAGATCTTAATGTTGAGCCATAACATAATATACCATAGCAAGTTTTTTCCGAAGGTCTGATCTCCGTAGGCATACTGATATAAAAACTTTGAAACCTCCAATTAAATTTAGTAATTGGCTCATCATTTTCCCTTTTCAAACTATAAAATTCGGAAAGAAATTGATCATAAGATTTATTCTTACCCCAATACTTCAAAAAGACATCATGTAACTCTTCCCATGATCCAATTGAATCAACTTTTAAATTTCGGAACCAAAACCCAACATCTCCAGCAAAGGATTTAGAAAATAACCTCATGACAACATCCTCATGCATGATTTCAAAATTATCAATGAAATTATGAAAAGATTCTAAATGCTTCTCTGCTATAATATGGTCTTTTCCAGTAAAATGGGGAAGATATTCAACAAAGTAGGAAGGGTAAGGATGTAAGAGAGATGGAAGCCTAAGAGGTTTAAACATCTTCTGTCTGAGTCTAGACTGAAAATCTGTGAGTTGAAAATGAGGTTCAACCAACTGTTCGGAATTTTCAGCAGTGATGGTAGAAGGTAATAGATCAGCTTTATTCTCTACAAGATGACCAGAATAATCAGCTTCAAGAGATATAGGTATATGTATATCATGCTGAACATGTATTTCAAATGAAAGAATAGGATCAACATCAATAACACAAGAAGAATGCATATTTTCTTCTTCCAAAGTGGGATATGTACTTGAAGGTTTATGATCATCGGAATAGAAAAAACAAAAAATAATTCTTTTGACATGCAATGGGAAAGATAGGAAAGAACTGATGAATAAGAACAAAACCTCATGGATTAAAGTAACAAGCTGATATCCAGTCTTTCCATTTGGCTTCTTCATTTTTCTGTCAACAAAATTCTCCTTGCAGTGGAATCTTTAATCGTGGAGTCACCAGTGAAAATTTGTAGTCTAATATATTTTCTGACTTTGTTCACCTCTCAAAATTAGAAGAATAATGATATCCCAGGGAAGATATACTTCAACTTCGTCCCCGGCAACGGCGCCAAAGATGTTTGTGCCAGAAATTGTTCTTAGACTACCAGAAGAACAAGCCAACACAATCTCAAAAGTAAAATTAAATAAAATAGGATTTAGGGTTTTAAAAACTTCATCAGCAAGGAGGAAATAAACATCCACAAGCTAATACATAATTGAATCATGCAAGTTGGATAAACTGGGGATCAAACACATCCCAATAAGCCATAAACATTACACATGAAATACTAATTCCACCCACAGGCTACAAGCATTTACATGAATAAAACTTTAAACAAGAAATGAAATTGTAGACTGAGCAATCAAACAGATCAGAAATGAAAAAGCATGACAGGTAAAATGGCTTATCAATTTATATATATTCAATAACATTCATCCACTTACATAAGAGTTATAAGTGCTAGCTTGAGAAATCAAAGCTCCAAAAGCCTCTCCTTGAGTGAAAAATCCCCCCCTCAAAACTGTATGTTTGTCTTCCTTTTATCATTACAAAAGTAAAGTAGTTCCATAACTAACTTCTAGGTCGAAATTTGAAACAGTTACATCAATTAGTTACATGATAACTTAAAATCTTTAAAGATAATTAACCCAAAAATAGCAAATTGGATTTAGGGAAATTTGGCGAATTTATGGAAATTTGGGTCTTAAAGACACCTTTATATCTCTCGATCTGGAACACGTGTGTAAACACTGAGAGAGGTTGCTTTAAATGAGTATGTTATGAACAAAAACCTCTCTTGGGTTTTCAAAATTCCTCTTAAATTGATCAGAATATGTTCTGCAAATTTGTGACTAAAACAGGAAATTATTAAATAATTCAAACCCTGAAAATAGGCCACAAAGATGAATTCAAATCTCTCAAACGATAATAGATGTTGCAAAACTGAGAGAGGTTTTTGTGAATGGATCTGTTTTGGAAAAAAACCTATTTTTTTTTCCTGAATTCATTTCCATCTCCTCGTAATCTGCTCCCAATGACAATCACAAAAACAGGAAAAAACAGAGCCGCTACAGGAATCTCCTCATGAAAATATTTGACAAAGGACTCAAAAATGAGAGTTAGATTATAAATCAAAACTTGGAATAAACTTTTATTATAATTTTTTTGAAAGCTTAAAGATGTACATATTAACTAATAAGCCCAAAAGACAAACCTTAAAACTAAAATAATGAAATGATTCAACCGTTAAAAGCATTAAATCCAACCAAAATTATTGATTGTCAAAAATTCTTAAAATCAACATAAAATATAAAATCATTTTAAACCAACAGTTGAAAATTAGGACAAAAAGAACAGATAAACTAAAAACAAGATCTAGTTATAACAGATTTGTTGTAGGTTGTTCATGTTTATCTGAAACTTGTATTTATGGTGCTTGCCCCTCTTTCTTGTGTTTCCTTTCATCATGCTTATTGTCATTGGAATCCTATACATGTTCCCATATCTCATCCATGAACAAGTCTGAGAAAAATTTATCTATTACTAGGAAACAAAGATTCCATTTCTTGGCATAGCCATTAAGACCTTAAAATGAAGCTTACTCTATTTGTCTATGAAGCTTACTCTTGACACCTTGTCTGCACCAAATCTAATAAGAGAATTTACTACAACCCATTTCAACAGACACCAAAATTGCCAAACAAAGGCACCCTGGTCTCCACTTACCTAGGAAACTAGGTGTGCTTTATTGCTAGACAGTGGGATCTATGTATGAGTTCAAGTGGGGCGCTCCACCAGAGTCATTTATCTCCCATTTGGTAACTATTTTCCTTAGTCAATAAAATAATGAGGGGTGCATTAGTAAGCATCCTGAGAGAATTTTAGTGTGCGTTGCAGTGAGAGCAAGTGTAAGCAACCTGTGTACTAGATGTTGTAATAATCTTTTCTGAATAATAGTGAGTAGTTGTGATTGTTGTTAGAGTTTGTATTATTGTTTGTAATTTCCATATTGCACAAATATATATTTAGCTTCCTTCTATCTTCTATTTTCAATTAACACAGAGTACATTGTTTTCCCTTCTAAACTTAATTTAAAGAAGTTTTAGTATATGCAGATCTAGGCTTTGATAGGTATAAACTAAGCTCCAAAATTTAGGACCAGTAGGTTTCATTTGCGAGTGCAGATCTGAACTATGATGTAAAGTTTAACAATGGCATGGAAATATGATATTGTGTTGGGCACTGGTGTGATGTGCAAGGCAGTGAGAATAGAGATGTTGCCAATGAATGAGTTTGTTGCTGAGAGCAAACATAAGTTGTTTTGATTGTAATGGTGACAATAGTGCTACTGAGATTATATATGAGTGGCGTTTATATCCATGTGCATTATGGGCTATAAAATGAGTTGTTAATTTTGCTTGGATTGCAAGGAGAGAAGACTCAACAACCTACATGGACATGAATTTAAATTTGAACATCATGATTGCTAGCACTTGATCCTTGCATTGTTCCTCCTTGAGAATTAATCAAAATGACAATATTATGCGGTGGTTGTTATCATGCTCCCCTCTGCATGCCTTATGGGAGGCTAGGAGAGCTGCTAAGTCCACCAGTGCAACTACCACACGGTCCAATAACAGCAAATGAGAAGATGAAAATACAGCCAATGAATTCAGCATAACAGCTGTTGGGGCTCAATAAATTCTATAACATAATAAACCCTAATCTCTAGCAAATCCCAACACTCTGTATGCTTTTGGTTTCCCATTGGATGCACATATTCTATGTTGGTTGTCATTGCTTGTGTATTGGTTGTTTACCTTGCTTTCTCCTTCTCAGCCCCCATAATCCTTCATCTTCACAGGTCTATAGAACATATGAAATCTAGGATTATGTAGACTGGTTTTGCACTTTTAGTCTTTTTCAAGAGGCATTTTTTCTACTTCAAGGTTTTCATCTCTGCTTTGAGCCCAGTAGTGTCTTTGAAGTGCTTATGTACATGGATTGTTGTTGGTGGTAAATATGATCTTTAATGTCAATTATTTAAGAAGTTGTAGAATATGATTTAATTTGCATTGTGTGACTATATATCCTGCTTCTATCAGATGTTTAGCTAATTGCTTTTGTGCTCTGCACCTTTGAGTTATATCCTTTGTTCCTAACATAGGCCGATTGGCAGTTTATTATTTAGCACATATCAGTATTTTTGTTTTTTTTTTATATTTCCCGTCGATTCTATAGTGATATGTTCTTCAATTGTTAATTATTTTCCCTTCTTTTCCCATACACCATCCCTTCCTAGCCAACCTAGCCATCACAACCAGTACAGAAAAATGGAAGAAAGAAAGAAACAGGAAAAAGAAAAAGAAAAAAGATGGATACATGCATTGTATGGCCATTCTATCTCACACATAACAAGATCTACTGGATTGATTGTTTACATTGTTTGATTCAGGTCAGCCAAGAAACATGGAAATTGCATCAATGGAAACCATGCAAGAGCAATCAGACATGATTGGAATGGCCAGAAATACTAGCCTTCCTCAGAAAAGGGGCTGAGAAGATGAAATTGGTGCTGGATTAATAGATAAGAAATGGCCAGGATGGCCTGGAGATAATGTATTTCAGCTGCTTGTTCCTGTTCAGAAGGTTGGTGGAATTATTGGTCACAAGGGAGAATTTGTGAAAAAGATGTGTGAAGAGACTAGATCACGCATTAAGATTCTAGAAGGAATTCAAGGCACTCTTGAACACACTGTAAGCTTTATTTGAATCCTTGATGTTTGGTCTTCTTGTTAAATTGTGTTCTTTATTTGCTAAAATAAATGGAATACTTTATCAAAACTGCCACGTAAGAACTGTTCAGGTCTGGATGCAGATCATCTAGTCTTTCCAAGTAATGGGAACTGCCAAATTGATGCTAAATCAAATTTTATATTTGACGAACCTATCCATTATCCTACAAAGAGGATCATAGAGGTGTTATTTGATCCAATCAAGGGAATTCAAGTTTTCCATTGCATCGGATGTTTTCAAAATCCTTAGATCTTATATTTCTAAACCTCGGAGGTGTTTCCTACAGTACTCTGTGTTTTTTCAAAAAAGAAGTTTCCAAGCGTTTCTCCTATTGTGGCTAGCATATGATAACAATCTGATTATTGTACATTCTTGCACAGATGTGCTGTTTTTGTATTTCAACAATGAGGGATTGTATCTTTACATAGATTGTTGGCTTCAAAATTTTGTATGTTCTTGGGTTTTTTGTTTTTCTAATTCTATGATTCAAAATATTTTATTTTGATTTCGCCTTAAATAACTTCATTATTATCTCTTGTCACAGGTTATGGTTTCAGCAAAAGAAGAACCAGAAGCACCAATTTCTCCAACTATGGATGGGATACTCAAGGTTCATAAGCGAATTATAGAAGGAGGTCCAGATGGCATAGGGGAATTGGGTCGAGCTCAATAGGGTGGTAGTGAAATGACTTCAACTCGGTTGCTTGTGGTTGGAACATAGGCTGGCAGTTTAATTGGAAGGTAGGGAGCAACAATAAAAGCAATTCAGGAAGGTTCAAGTGTTATTGTTCGTGTTCTAGGACTAGGTGCTGAACAAATCCCATTTTTTAAAGTTTTTTTCATGCAATTGAAGTTCTGAATGGATTTATTACAAGGTAGATATATATTGTCATGTCTTGGATATATAGTGCAAACATTTCACTAACTATCCTAATAAATTCTGTAGTATAAGGTGTTTTTATATTAGTGCTTCTCAGTGTTACACGGGGATGGGTCCCCAAGGGTAGGGGATGTGCTTCCCATGCTCACGGCATGGGGATAAACCAAGGGGGATGTACCCCACCTTCCCTTTTGAGGGGAATGCTTCCAAAAACATAAATATTCCTACGTAAAAAGCTTTGCTCCTGCATCCGTATTGACCAATTTTGACAATGTATAAAATATACATTTTAATGTAATGTTTAATTCTTTTAGCCTCCTGTGAGTTCTTTGCTACTACCCATCATTCACCTGTGTTGTCACCATGAGATTTCTAAGTTTCTGCTATGTCAGGGGTCTTGTGCTGCTATGGTGCCATGAAAGAGACTATGGTTGAGTGAGTTCTGTGCATTGTCTTAACTTGTGTGAGCAGTGAGGCTATGTGGGTATGGTAGTGTGAGGGAGACCATGTGAGGGAGAGTTGAGACCTTCAGCCTGTGACTCCCGGATGCTATGAAACATAATTCTTGCTGCTGGATGCAGTGGACTATTGGAATCATAGAAACCTTGCTGCTAGATATTTATTGTTGTGTCCATAGTTAAAAGTTAAAACTTAATACCTCAAGTATTTGCCATAGTCCCTTGTTGGATATTGTGGGTACAGTGAATAGTAAATACTTAATTATTTTCTGCTGCTGGACAATAAATACCTCAAACATTTACTATTACATGGCTATTGGTTGTGACGTTGCAACTGGGAGAAAATACTCAGAACAGGGTCTAGCACTGCTGGAAGAAAATGCTCAGAACAGGGTACTTCTAGACTTGTTCTCTTGCTATTGTGTGCTGGATATTAGCAGTTGGTTGTGCTTTTACCAATTGGATAAGCTTAAATTGTTGTTATGTAATAGTTTTAATGGTTAACATTTCAATTCTCATATTTTAAATCTTTTTAGTATTTGGGCTGGCCTCCTATGTTGGAGACTTCAATGTTCCATAGATTTTGTGGGGTGATTCCACATGTCCCCTTGGATGTGTTCCCTTGCTCCCAAATTTCCACATCCCAGAAACTTGGTGGAACATTGGTGTTTTTTTTCCTTGGAAATAAATCGTTGGGAAACGTTTGGGCACTTGCCCCCATTTTGATGATGGTACCTAATCTAAAACTGGTGGTGTAGACTTTGTGTGCTTAACTAACCTTGTGGTAATCTAACAGCTGACTGGCACACAATATGTACATTAAGCATATAATGAAAGTAACACATTAAGCATATGATGAAGGTAACAAAAAGAATTATGATAAGATAAGATTATTTTATTAATGTCCAACAAATGATCCCAAAAGTAGGTCAACGGGACTGTGCAGTACCATGATAACAATACAAAGTGGGATCCCAAAAGTAACTCCTATAAAAAGCTAAAAGCTAACAATACAAAGTGGGATCCCAAAAGTAGCTCCTATAAAAATCTAAAAGCATAACTCAAACCTAACCCCAACTCCATATATGAATTTGAGGTTATGTTTTAGGTAAAAATAGATTCTACATTATACTTTTTTGTTGTAACATTAATGATTTGAGCTACATTACCTTCATGCAGCTTATTTTAAGATTGATGTTTTGATATTTATCTCTTACATTGTCTCTTTCTTGTATCTGATAGGAAATGATGCTGGAATTTGAGAAAGCTAGGCCAAGGAGCTATCTCTTCACATAGATAGTTTCCTAACATTAAATGATAAATAACTAATTTGACAACACTTTCACTAAGAAAGAATGGGCTCATTCAAGTACATGAAACCATGTTGGTGTTTAGCACAAATATCCTGACAAATTTTTATGGTTTGTTTATTGCTTTTGTTTGAAGCATTTTGTCGATTTTTGAAGTTTGTGTCTATTTTGGTTAAATATTGTGTTAATTTCTTTGAATGATTCTAGTTCTCATTCGATGCTTGATTTGACCCTTTGTTGTAGCTTGAATCAAGGTTGGTTTTAGGATTTGAAAAAAAGATTCTTTTATTAACTTTTAGTTGCATGAATTAATTTTCTTCAGTTTTTCAATTCTTTTACACTGACTGTATATTTTCTTTGTAAATACTTATCGTTATTCAAAAAAATAAAAGAGCTCTACATATCTAAGCAAAGAGAAAAATGGTCTATGCACTAGGTTCCTATGCATTGATCGTAGGATACCTATTGGCACAAGACCAACATTCATCTAATGCAATAATCAATTGGCATAATTACAATGCATAATTGTATTAGCCTCCATGACCATAATTGGCTAGTGGAGGCCAAGATCGAGCATAATGTATGATTCTATGAGTTTATCAGTTTGTCAAGATTCAGGTCCCCACGTGTCCGTTGGACCATTAAGGGATGAGATAACAAGTGGAGTCCCCACTTGCCCTAAATCTAGTCAGTGTAGTTGTGTTTCACTGACACCTTCCTGTTGTGACTTGTGAGTCTACATGTTCTTTTGTTGATGATGTGATTCATGTTATTTGACTAATGTTGTTATTCTTTTATTTTGACAATATTCTATAAATCAGTGAAAGATTCACCAGTTTTTACAATTTTTTATAATGAAGTTAAATATTCGCCAAGTTTTTACAACATTATATAATAAAATGAAAGATTCGCCAAATTTTTTATATATACATATTATATTATTGATAAAATCGCCTTCAAATTTTCCTATATATCGAAGAGATTCACCCAATTTTTATACATATAAATCTAGGGGGGTTCATAAAATCATCCCTGGCTTAAAACAAATTAAGAACATTAAAGGCTGAATGATGGGCTAGATAACAAACTGGAATATAGGTCTAAATGACAGGCTGAATAGGTTGTTTGAATGACAGTCTATATAGAGAAAATAGTATAAAATGGCCTAAATGATCTAATTATCAGCTGATCTTGTGCACATGAAAAAAAAATGCATAAAGACAGTAAGTAAACCTACTTAGTGATCAAATTCAACAGCAAAATAACTTAAGCTAATTCATAATTAGAAGGAAATTCTTATCTATTGCGTTGTTAAAGAGACTGAAATATAACCAAATGAATTTATGACAAAATGAAAATGAACAAAACTAAACCTATTTTAACTTGATCCTAAGATATCAATGTAATCTACTATATGTACTTGTCAACATAAGACTAAACAGTAAGCTGAAAAGACTGGAAAGGAAATTGAAAGTAAACTAGGTGCGCAACCGATCACTTTTAATCTATGAAATAGGAACTATATTATCAACACAGCATTATAATAAAACACATGCTACAGGAAACAATGAAATGAATGATTACAGTAATTCAATTGCATAAACAAACTAAAAATGAAACTATACTAATTGCAAGGAAAGGAATCACGAAAATACACACAAGAATGAAAACCACTAGTTGATGAGGGGCCCTCTCAGCAATTAGGGTGACACTTCCTAAATGCTTATATGAACACGATCATATACACGATAGGAATATAACTTCTATTAAAAATGTGGAATTGTATTACAGAGTCTCTCTTTGAAATTGACAGACATAATGCAAAACTAGCTAACTATGCTCTCGTTTGGAGGTGAATATATATAGTGTTTACATAGATGAGCAGGTCGACCCTTTCAGTGGTTGACCGCTCCTAAAATAGTCGACCATTATTACAAACAAATGGCCATAATCCAATGCACATGTATCCTCCTTCTTCCTCACCCAACGGTTCTCCCTTGCGTGTGATATAACATGAGGATTCCCTTTGACATGGACTGGTGTCATGGTGTCGAGCAGAGGAGGCAATCTGAAGATCCTTCTAGAACGAAGGTCGTTCTAGCATCCATATGCATGGACACATAATAGTTGCAGAACGTTCTATCCTTTAACGCGTGGGAATCTACCAATGAACATTGCACGGTTTGATCAGAGAGATGGATGGTAAGTTGGATGCGCTCTGTGCATATCCAGTGTGATGCGTATCCAACTATTGGCTCATCCAAAAGATCATAACCTGCAAACAAATTCATACATATATCAAACGTGCTCCTAAATAATATCAAATTTAATTAATAAAATCGTGAAATAATAATAATAAACAAGAATTTGTATAAATCCAAATATATTCATACCTGAGGCTGAATGATAAGATATATGACATAAATTTGTCAAAAAGATGACAAAATGGATGTCAAAAAGTGAAATTTACCAGCTGAAAATAATGACAAAACTAAGATCAACATTCGCCCAAATCGGAGAAACGCCAGATCCCACTAAGAAAAACAAAGAGGAGTTAGGAAGAAGGCTGAGCTACGTTAGCAGCTGCCTTCGACTTAGATGATGAAACAAAGGATTTAAACTTCAAATTCTTGGCCTAATATTTTAAAACAACACGCCTCTCCTGTTGAGACTTATGTGATGAATTGATAGCCTTGTTGAGGTCTTCGACAACTTTAACTTGAAAACACAAATCCTTACTCTCTTGTCAAAGTTCTGCAATTAACTTGGTGTATTCCTCATTCTGTCTTGTTGACCACGCCAACTCCTGAGTTAATTGATATAGTGTCAGCTGGTGAGGAGTGGATGGTTCCACGGGTTGCTTGGTTTCTAGAGGCGTATTTAGTTCATCGAATGATATCTCAAGGTCAATGAAAGGATCTTGTTTTTTAAGGCTCATGTCCTGGGCAGATACAGGGACATTCTCACAAGCAAAATTTTTAAGTAATACGGCTAAGACACTAGCCAATGTATACAGAGATGAGTCTGGATCAAGTTTATATGCTTCACAAATACTGTCTTGATGACGGGTCTGAATATCATGCTAAACCATGGTCTGGACACTAGGCTAAACCATGGACTGGACAAAGTTTTCCTTTTGATCTCTGGTGCGAGGTCATATTAAGGGTACAAACTTAGTAGATATAGGGTTAACAAGGTTAGAATGGGAAAATGGACTCACCTCCGATGTGTCTTCATCGAGATGGAAAACATTGGAGATTTTCTTCTCTGAGGATGGGGGTTGACTGGATTCACGATTATGGAGATGTCGAGGGTGTTTTCAAATGTTGAGATGGGGATTCAAAACTTTAAACACAAAAGTATCCCAATTTTGATTCCACTTTTTAAGATGATATAAGATCAAGAACTTAATTAGACTATGGTGATATAAACTACCTTTAGGGTTAATGGTATTTTTCCTAACCTGGCTCGACATTTTCTCCAGGATTCTAAGGAAATAAAAAAGGAAAATTGAGAAACTTCTTATCAACAAAATGTGCTAGCAAATGAATATGGAAAGCTTTGAATACACTAAACTTACCCTCGCAAGTGATAAGGTGGATGATGACAGTCAAAGGGTTTATGTATTCTGGCTTAATCCAATTTCGGTGGAATCCCTTGATTCTTGCAACATGTTGGTATTATGGTTTAAGAGCGAAGTTGTGGGATGTCCACAGAAGAAACTAGTGCACATGCCATCGAATGCCCTCTCTTGGTAGCTTAGTCGCAAGGGCGATAGACTCCTCAGTGACCGAAAAGGTGAGATGACCAACCCTGGCCATCCTCCCATCAAAACACATCACGAAAAGAAGCAAAATTTCTTCATAGATATTGGGTTCAAAGCGATTCGGCATTGTTTTAGACAGAGGAAAGGATGCAAAGCTCGCAGACAGTACATGGAGATAGTGACTAAAACGGCTCTGCAAGGATGATATTAGGTGAGGACAACATAATAGAAATAAAATCGCAAGAGGGTGGTTTAAAATGTGCTCCATTCAATTGATCAAACGATCACACCAAGATTTGGAACGTTTAGGCGACCATGCTATTATGACAAATCTTGAGTTGTGTGTCGTCAAAGGATTCATGCGTTAATGATCTCATAAGGTTTCGATCAGTTCAACCATGTCAAAAGTAAACCTTTGGACAGGTTTAGCGTATTAATCAATGTGATTTCATAAACCATATTCACACCCATAATAACTTAAGTTAACATGAGGATCGATCACTTGATGGTTTATACGTGGAAGAGGATAAGAGGGTAAGTGTGATGACAATATAATGATGACTGAAAAGTTCCTAATGTCATATCACATCTTTATGGGAGGTTTAAGCTAGATCATATTATGTCAAAAATCATACAAAATCATAGGTCAAAATTAGTCATAATTCTCTTATAAGCATGTAGATGTGACTTGATAATCATAGGTATAGTTCAGCTAATTTAACTTTTTTCCCAAAAACAAAATTAAGCTAACACCATAACACACTTAACCATTAGTTCTATAATATCACCTTTTTTATTCAGATCGTCATTTAGCATTTCATTCAAACCAGCATTCGACCCTTCATATGGTCCTGCATATGATCCTTCATATAGGTTTTTTTCTTTAAAAACATGCTTTACTGGATCAGATTGCTGCTAATTATCCTGAAAACATTTGTCATTTGTCAAAGATAAATGAATATTTATATAAATAGTCATAAAAATAAAGACAGTATAATCTTCACAGCATAATCTTCCTCCCCCAAACCAAAGATATGGCATGCCCTCAAGCCATGCAAAAAAAACTAAGTAATTTCAAAATAGTTTAATACAAAGTTCTATCATGATGTTATCATTTTTTCAAGAAAATGAAAAACTAACTAGAAAAATGGAAATGATTCAAATATGTACATTTATCAGAAACAACAGTGCTTAGAAATATCAGGTGAATAATGACAGTATAATTGAAAAAAAAAATGCCATAGCAAAAACTAGTCATCTATGCCTCATTGTAAGGATTTCTTGTCATCTCAAGAATATTTTTGAGTTTAGCCTAGAGTTTGTGATATTCTATAGCTATGGGTCCCATTTCTAGGATAATCCTATCCTAGGTATTGGTTGAATTAGATGGTCAGATCCAAGTCCAACTTACATCCATTCTCTAATGACATCACAAACAATTGGCCTACATATGTATTTATATATATTCTGGTTTCTTTACAAATATATTATCATTTTTCTGAACCATATGCATAGTGGTGCATTAACTAGATCTCTTTTACCTGATATTGCCTCGCTGCCAGCAGGCCTGTTCAGTACCCCAATGCGTTTATCTTGGTACCATGCAAGGATAGCCCCACTACCAGTAGGCCTGTTCAGTACCCCAACAGGTTTACTTGCATTTACTGAGCTTCCTTGTTTTCAGATGTTACTTAGCATTGATCCGCTTCCAGCAGGCATGTTCAGTACCCCGATGGGTTTGCTTCGTATAATGATTTTGAGTATATGGAAGTCAGTTGGTACTAGAGCGTGCTAAGCGTACTAAACACATAATTCAAATTTAGAACAAAGCTCATAAGTGATTTTTATAATGGCCTTAATTATGGATCATGTCAAAAGAGAATAACCCAAAGTTGTTCTTTGACCTTTCAGTCTATCTTCTTCATAAAAGGTCAGTAATGTTCTCCACAAGCAGAAATTTCACTTACTTTCGAGTTACCACAAAAATGCTTAAGAGACAAGTTTTGATGACAAGTATAGGATGAATTAGTAGTCCAAAGGTGTAAGATGAGAATCTGAAGAACATGATAATTAGAGTAGGTCTTTCAAGCAACTGTTCTATTTAAATCAGAAATGTACATGTCTGAATCAAAATACCATATATAAAAAGCATAAAAAATCATAGAATAAATGTTTAAGGATGATATACAAAGAATTCTTTAATTGCACTATAAACTTTGATTTTGATAGTAACCAGAAAGAAAGAGTTAGGATATATATTATAAGTCTTTTAAAGAACTTCCCTTTTTAGATAAAACTCCATGAGCTACTTATAGAAACAAAGTATTTGTAATCAAACTCCAACAACACTTGTTAGATGATTCGTATTTATTCATAACAAAGCATCTATGAAATTCATAAGAATGAGAAAAAGGAAAAAGAGTATTTCTGCTTTAATTTGACAAAACTGCAACAAATGATCGTGGGGATGAAACTTCTATATAAATGCAATTAATTTTTCAAAAATGACTCTTACTTATTCGGGAGAACACAAACATATTTACATATATACAAGTAATGACAACCCAAAATAACTTTAAGGATTAGGAGGATGAGGAATAATTTTCTCTTCAACCAATTCCATCTCCTTTTGTTGTAAGACATTTTGTACAAAATCCTGTTTAGATATTGGTTGATGGTAAAGTCTAAGTCTGTGTCCATTTACTACAAAGGAAATTGTGAACCATCAATTGTCTTAATTTCTACTGACCCATTATTGAAAGTTGTAACTACTTCATATGGACTCATCCAATGAGTAGTTAAGTTTCCTTTAAAAATTTTGCTTAATAAATTTTTTATGCCACTTCTTCCATTGATTTTGTATTAACATTGTTCTTTGGAGTGCATCCTGTCTAATTTCATCTAATTCATTAATCTGTAACACTCATTGTTTCTGTGTTTCGTCCAAATTCATGCCTAATTTTGCTGCCATGCGAAAGGTCTTAACTTGAAATTCGATAGGTAAAAGGACTTGGTTTCCATACACTAACTCGTAGGGAGTATGTCCGGTAGTGTTTCTCCATGTTATCCTATAGGCCCACAAGGCATCCGGTAGTCTATCTACCCAATCCTTATGATGTAAGTGAATGGTTTTGGTTAAGATGGCTTCTAATACTTTATTGGTTGATTCTACCTGGCCATTGGCCTGGGGATTATAAGGTGAGTATTTTTAATGTCGGATGCCATACTTCATGGTGAGTTCTTTCATTAACTTAGAATTGAATTGAGAGCCTTGATCTGTGAAAATTTCTCTAGGTACACCAAACCGAGTGAATATTTCTTCATATATGAATTCTACTACCGATTTCTCTATGGCCCTAAACAAATATTTAGCTTCTAACCACTTGGTAACATAGTCTATGCACACTAGGATATACTTCTTTTTACCAGACATGGGAGAAATTGGTCCTACAAAATCCAGAACCCATTTCTCAAAAGGTTCTATCATGACCTGAGGTTGTAAGGGATTCTGATTTCAGAAGACATACGTCTAGCCATTATTTGGCAACTATCGCATACTTTAACATATTTGGCAGCATTCTTGAAAATGCTCAGCCAGTAATAACCAGAGTGCAACACTTTGTATGTCATCCGCTTATCAAAAAAATGTCCTCCACATGGTCCATCACGGCATGCATGGAGGATATCTATCATTTTATCCTCCCGTACGCATTGTCTAATAATAATATCTGGGCTAGTATGAAAGAGATCATTATCAACCCAGGAATAGTTAGAGCTTTGGACTATAATGTGATGCTTCTCGGGTGGGGACAAGTGATTTGGTAATTTCCCAATTACTAAATAATTGGCAGTGTTTGCAAACCAAGGGGTTTGAACAGATACAGCAAATATATGTTCATTAGGAAAAGTGTCGTCAACGAGTTTAGTACCGTCATTATGTTGAATACGGGAAAGGAAATCCGCTACTATATTCTCTTTACCAGGTCGGTCAATGACGGTAATGTTAAATTCTTGTAATAAAAGAAGCCACTGAGTCACCCTACCATTGGTAATTGGTTTATTCATTAAAAATCTGATGGCAGAGTGATTTGTATGCACAAAAACTTCGTATCATGTAATATAATGGTGAAATTTATTAATAGAATAGACTACTGCCAAAAAAAAAATTCAATAACAGTATAATTCAGCTCGGTAGGAGTCAAATTCTTGCTAATAAAATAAATGGCATAAGGTGATTGGCCTTCTTTTTGGCCTAGGCCTCCTCCTATGTTCGTATAAGAAGAATCAGTGGATATAGTATTGATGCCACTGATAATTTAGCTTTTAAGACTTGGAAAGCACTTTAACAAGATTTTGTCCATTGGAATTCTACATCCTTTATAAGCAGCTTAAACATTGGTGCAACTATTTTAGTGAAATTCTCAATAAAGCGGCGATAATAGCATGTATGGCCAAGAAATCTTGTTACCTATTTTTTATTTTTTGGAGAAGGAAGGCCAACAATTACTTCTATTTTTGTAGGATCCACCTTGATTCCTTGGCAAGAAACATGATGCCCCAAGACTATTCCTTCTGTTAATAACATTTTACATTTCTCATGACTAAGGGCCAGTTTTGTTTCTTGACATCGAATCAGGACCTTCTCAATTTTATCAAGGGCTTCTTGAAAGGTATTACCATAAGCTGTAAAATCATCCATATACACCTCCACACAATCATGTATAAGATCGGCAAAAATTCCTAAAACTGCATGCTGAAAAGTGGCAGGTGCATTACATAAGCCAAATGGAAAAACTCTATAGGCGTATGTTCCACAGGGGCATGTAAAAGTGGTCTTATCTTGATCCTCGGGTGCTATTAAAATATGATTATATCCACTATACCCATCAAGAAAGGAAAAGTATTGTTTTCCTGACAGGGTATCTAACACTTGATCGATAAAGGGCAAAGGAAAATAGTCTTTAAGAGTGGCCTTATTTATCTCTCTGAAATCAAAAAAAGTATGCCACTTCCATGTGACTTTCTACAGGACTACCACTAGAGGAGACACCCATTTAATGTCAAAGATAGGATATATGAAACCAGCATTGAGAAGTTTTTGCAACTCCTATTTTACTATATCTTTTAGAGCAGGATTCATCCTCCTCTGAGGCTGTCTCACAGGTGGAATGGTTGGATCCATGTAGATATGGTGAATACATGTGTCAGGGTGTATACCTTTAATATCAATGTATTACCATGGAAATGCTCCAGATTGGCTTTTAAGGACCTTAAGCAATTGTCCTTGTTGGCTCTCAGTTAACCCTGCATTTATGTGTAAAACTTTTACAGGGCTAACTTCACAAGGTACAGTATAAGACCCTATGTGCTCTTCAATTGCAAAGACACATGGTGTTTCTATGAATGTTGAGAGAGCCATATTTTCTTGAAAATCATCTCCAAAGATCTGATCGAGTTGCGAAAAATACTGCAAAAAATATATACAAGTTGTGGAAGAGACAAACTGGTTTAAAACATTCTCAGTAGTTTGCTCCTGAAGTACCCAGAAATAGTCACTAGGAAATAAGAGATCTTCAATATTTTCATCCCCAAAGGGGCAATCTAACCACCACAAATTTTTAGTTATAGGTTGTGCTGGGGGATATAAAATAAGTCTTTGTGTAGAAAACCCATTCGAAATGGTGATTTCCCCATCCCTACATCCTATAAAGGAGTTAGCAGTGGCTAACCATGGTCTCCCTAAGATAATAGGATTTCCTTTAGAAGGATCCTTTGAATCCACAACCATAAAGTCAACAGGGTATTCCCATGAAGCTACTGAATTGGTGTCTCTCTTTGAATGTACTTTTGACTTTCTTTTTTACCTTTTTGAAGCATTTGGGTTTTCATTTTGCTCTTTCCCCCACCTCCTTGCTTAGCATGAAATTTTGGTGCATGGTTCAGATCGACCTCTATTAGCACTCATTGTCTGAACTTAGGAGCTTTCTGATCTTTGTTTCCTTCATTCTTGTTAGTGGACTCATTCATGCCAAAGTGGTTGGCTTGTTTCCTTATGCAAGTCTCTCTTCCAGGTAAGGTCTAATATGACTTTAGGGAATCCTAGGGTTTATTTGGTGGTTATAGGACATAAGTCCTTTGCTTTGTTTACAACATCTACATACATTAGTTTGAAAGTTGTTTTTCTTTGTCATTTATAAAGAAAAAGTAAAAAGAACAAGTATTTTCTTGTTGTGCATTTAGGCTAGGGTTTAGTCTTAGGTGGCATTGCATGTCTTTGTTTCTTGAAAATACAAAAATAAATATTTCTTTTGCGGTTTTCATTTTCAGTTTTGAAAATAAAAAGATAAGTAGAAGTTTTCATTTTTCATTTTGAATCTCTTTCGGTTTAGTCATCTTTATTATGCTTTCAAGTCAAAAAACAATGGTTTCATTTATGCTACCTTTGAGTAATAAACAACCCTTAAAGAGAACGTTAATATCTAAAATATATTAGTAAAATTTTCTTTCTAGGGACGACACACACTAGTCTAGGCTAGTGTTTTGGGTTAGGGGCATCTTTAACTGCCCAAAACTTTAAACTCAAACATAGTGGCCTTTTGTTCAGGAAATCTAATCTCATAAATAAAGACACCGAAAATATCCTCTAACATGGGATTCAAGCACGAGGCCATGTGATACTGAGTTGTGGAGATACCCCTCCTATACTCGGTTGAGCATAAAGCAGAGCTACTCCACATTTGGGGACTTACTTAGTACATCCTTTCGGCCTCGTGTGGTGCCTGGTACTATTTGAGTTTCAAGATTAGTTACCCTTCCCATGTGCATCAGTTGGAATGATGACTGTTCTGCTGGAATTTCTTTTTTATTTTTGTATCCTTAGTATTTATACTTCTAGGACTCTACACAGGTTATGGTGGAAGGCTATTTCCACTATACCTAGGGCATTTTCAGGAGGAAATCCCTTCAATACAATTTGGGAAATAGGTTTGGTGATTCAAGCACTTGGACCCAAGGTGGTGTATTGTGGACCCCGAGTAATTGTTATTCATCCTTCAATGGTTATTTCTAGGCCCTCATCATCCCAGAATATCCTTTGGAAGGTATCCTTGTGTGCCTGGTATGGATACTTATATTTTTATTCTAGTGGTGTGCTCTATGTGTTGTTGGTTTCTAGTTGACCTTAGAATTTGATTTATTGTTGAGTCAGAAACTATGGCTAGTACCCCTACATACACCAACCAGGAAACCCCCATTCTAGGGGATTCTTATGCTTTTCCTTTTACTAGGAATGTTGGTGTTCCCTTAATGGCCACTTTGAATCTGCCTGGATTTACCCTAGGGATATCGGTTTGGTTGTTTTCCACTCTGATTTTCTTGAATGCTTCTTATGCTTCTCAAGTAAGTACTTTATATTAAGGGCATAAAAAAAATGTCTCCCCTTCACCAGTAATAACCTTTCCTCCTTCTACCTCACGCGATGAAAGTTCTGATACTAGTAACCTGCAGTCTAAAGGGAGTAAAAGAAGGAAGAATAAGAATAAGGCGCAAAATCAAGGGGGAAGTCACCCAGCCTCTGGAATTCATGCTGGGGGAACCCATCCAACATCTGCAATTCATGTTGGACCCAGTCACCCATCCTCTGGAATTCATGTTGTGGGAATTCACTAAACCCCCACAAGTCAAGTTGACCCTAACCACCCAACCTCTGGTAGTCATGCTAGGGGCACACACTCAACCTCTACAAGTCATGTTGATCATAACCACCCAGCCTATAGAATTCATGTTGGGGGAACATACTCAACCTATACAAGTCATGTTGTACCCAAGCAGCCATCCTCTATAAGTCATGTTGGACTTAACCACCCAGCCTTTGGAGGTCATGCTGGGGGCAAGAAGTTAGCCAATGCAAGTCATGGTGACACTGTTGAGAACACCAAACATTAAAAATGCAAGCCTAATTAGTTCCCTTGTAATATTTGTGAGGGATACCACCTTACTCATCAGTGCCCCTCCATTATAGAGGTACAAATATTTTGGTAAAAAGGATATCATGTTCCTGAAAAACTTATGATTTCTCAACAACATATTCAACCTTCGGTTGATCAACTGGTTGGACTAATGCAATATTTGGTCGATCCCACTCTTCCTTCAGAGAGTGAACTTTATCAACTAATTGAACCGATTCAAAATTTAGTTAATCCCACTCTTCCTTTGGAGAGTGACCTTCATCAAGTGGTTGAATCGATGCCATCTTCGATCAATCCCACTCTTCCTTTGGAGAGTGAACTTTCTACTAGTCATGTTTTATTCACTTCCAATTCGGAATCTTCTGGACAAGGGGACATTGAATTTGCTTCGAATGAACCCCCACCAATCCCTTGGATTGCTTCCTTTAATTGGGATAGCCTAGCTGAGTCGTTCCTTCCTTCGGATGCACCTTTCCAAATAAAGTTCCAAATTGGACACTAATATACAATTTCCCGTTGTATTGTTGATAAAGGAGCCTCTATTAGTATTTTATATGCACATGCTTGGAGAGGCATGGGATCTCCCAGCCTTATGTCAAATGATAGTCAATTACTATATTTTGATAGAATAACTAGACAAGCTTTGGGAATTCTTACTCAAACCTCTATTACTTTGGGTAGAAAGACCGTATTAGTTGATTTTATGGTGATAGAGGACCCCTTGGATTTCAATATGCTCCTCTAGTGTGATTATTTTTATGTTATGAAAGATGTGGTGTCAACACTCTTTCATGATGTATTTTCCTCATACCGAAAGCATTGTCATTGTCGATCAATTTTCATTTGTTGATCCCTCTTCTGACTTGACCACAGACCAAGGCTTTCTTTTGTTAATTCCCAGTGTTTCAGTAGACACTGTGTTAGGATTATTAATCCTCCCCTGTCCAATTTGGTCATAATTCTAAATCGGGAGTCATGTCTAAATCGGGAGTCCATCTAGTCTATTTTTAGTCACTGGCACCATTAGGTCCACTTGGCCTAATTGGGACACATGTTCCAGTTACTAAAGTGTGTGGAACGCTAATTAAGGCCTACTTCCATTGATTTCACTTGAATGCATCAATTTGGGATCCTCCTAAATCAATTCGTACAATTTAGGAGCCACTGGGAGTGCCGACACCAACCTTCAGCAGTTGAGTTCAGTTAGTGACTAGTCAAGCTGAGTTAAGAGTCAGTTACATTCAATTATAGTCCTTTACATTCAGTTAGCGCTAGTTTTGCATGGTTGCATGCAGGAGAGGCGCATTTCTCACTTACCACAATCATTTAGCCTCAGTCAACATTGAAGTAGACACTTGATTTGTGTTTTATAACTTTATTGAACTCTGGTAATGGTTAAGACAAGGTCAATTAACTATTGATTCCTTTGACAGTGATTTAGACAAGGTCTTAGTTACCTACATTCAAGTAGAGTCTAATCAATTTGAATTTCCTCATGTCCATTCGAATTGCATGTGGTTTTTCAAGCCATTGTACTTCATTGTAATTTTATCTAATTACTTTTTTATTAATGAAAGCATTCACAACTGCAAGTCATTTTTGCACTGTTTCATTCTTCAATTGTTAAGTAAATTGTGTGATATAACTTGTGAGTTGTGTGTTTTTCCATGAATCTATGTGCTCAATTTAATATGGTATCAGATCCTTGACAGACAAGGCACTTCTCCTCCTTATATCTCCTACTAGATCATTTTTTAGCAAAACTGCTCCTTCCAGCTCTGCACCAGAAGCAGAAGGTTTACCACTTAATACCCCAAGTTAAGGAATTGTTGATCAAGATTGCTTGATCAACTATGTTGGGTGTGATGAAAACCTGAAATGTGCAGGTTGTCAACCTTATGGTTCCCCTTTTGTGTTTTTTGTAGGTACAACTTTGAATGGCTTCATCAATTCTGGATTCATCAGTTCCTCTTCTCACCCTATTCACAAACTATTCGAAATGGAAGATGAAGATGATTGCATCTCTGAAGAGACAAGATCTCTATGAGGTGTCTATTGGACTTAGTGAAGAGTCCTTTTATAGAAAGGATGACTGCCTAAATGAATGTGATGCATCTTATGGAACAATGTATATGGCCATTTCTCCTAGCATGCTCTACCTCAAAAGATCTATTCGAAACCCGAAGGATCTCTGGAAAATATTGGACAGAACCTTTGGAATGATTGATAAGAATCATAATAGAAATTTGGAGAGCACATCCAGCACCATAAGAATCCCTGATCCAAAAATATTGGCCTCCACTCTCTCGGATGAATTTGTTCAATATGAAGAAGAAGCAGAAGCTTCTACACAGTCAGTTCGAATTGAAGACAGTCTCCATGCAGTGACTCCTCCTGATGCTATGGAATTTTATGAGATATATAATATCTCATCTCCTCATATGTATAAAATAGAAGAATACATTTGAATATCTCATATTGAATAAAAATACTGTTGCACTTCCATGGAAACATTCACCGGTGATTTTCCTTTGAATTCTGTGCAAAATTTGCCAGTAATTGCTTCCAAAAGTGAAGAGAAATTTGATTTTTCTCCCTCTAAAGTTGATTCTGGTGTGAAAATATGTAATATCTTGGATATATTGGAAGAAATATCAGATTACCAGAGTGATCCATTTGCTCCCCTTGATCTAGATCTTCTAGCAAATTCCTGCAGGATTGCATGCACCAAAATTCAGAATTTTGAAGAAGAAGAAAGTTGTGCATCCATCGTCTCAGTTGACCATTTCTTTGAATCTGATATTAACCTTATTGGATATGATATGAAATTATTTAGATCTGATCTTATATTTATTGGTTTGATATTTCAAATTCATAATCTCTCAGTACTGCTTGTAGCTGTTCTCATCAACGGTGTGAAGAAACAAGTACCGCAAGTCTCCTACAAAACTGCTGCTGGGGATTTGATTTCATTTCACAGTTTTGGATCTGTTGTGAACCTATTTAGATCTGATTTTATTTATGATATGGTATTATTTTGTTCATATTTTAAAATCCAAGAGCTTTCAGTCATGCTTGTAGCTGCTCTCACCAATTCCGGTGTGAAAAATCAGTACCGCAATTCTTCCTCAAAATTGCTGCTAGGGATTTGGTGTTAGTTTCCTCTTATGAGGTTGCTGATATTTTATTCATTATCTATTTCAGAAGCTATATCATACTATGGAGCTCAATCATTTTCTCTCAACAGTCCCAGTGCTTCTCTACCATTGATCACATGCTCATCTCCTCATAGAACTGGTAAAGAGGACGATTTTCAGCATCTGCTTGAACACTTGCTCCTAACTCTTGGAGCTGTTCTTACCACTCATGGTTAGCTGTTCATGGATGCAACATATCAGTTTCTTGAGTGTTTCTTACATGTTCTAAATCCTCAAGAACCTTTTCTCACTTATCAGTTGACTTCAGTTTCTCTACATGGGTCCAGTCTTCATCCGACAGTTGTCTATATTTCTTATTTAGTTGAGCATATCATTATTCTTCCAAAGAGGAAGATTCCTCTAGACATAATGATGGAGAGGTACACATGCCAGGCCCCATGATACCTATGCACAAAAGAACCAGATTGATCCTGATTCTAAATGCTTAATTAGAGGGGGGGATTTTTCCCCATGTCGTTTTTTCCCCAACTCCTTGTATTGAGCAGTTACTTTACTTTATTTGATGTAATTGGATGGTCTTAGTTACCAGGGCCCATAGATTGTCCAAGTTAGAATTCAGGGGGGTGTTAGTATTATCAATCCTCCCTTGTCCAATTTGGTCATAAGTCTAAATCGGGAGTCATGTCTAAATCAGGAGTCCATCCAGTCTATTTTTAGTCACTAGCACCATTGGGTCCACTTGGCCTAATTGGGGCACATGTTCCAATTACTAAAGTGTGGGGAACACTAATTGAGGCCTAATACCACTGATTGCACTTGCATGCATCAATTTGGGATTCTCCTAGATCAATTCCTACAATTTAGGAGGGACTGGGAGTGTCGACACCAACCTTCAGCAGTTGAGTTCAGTTAGTGACTAGTGAAGATGAGTTAGGAGTCAGTTACATTCAGTTCTAGTCCTCTACATTCAGTTAGTGCTAGGTTTCCATGGCTGCATGCAGGAGAGGCGTATTTCTCACCTACCACAATCAGTTAGCCTCAATCAACACTGAAGTAGACACTTGAGTTGTGTTTTAGGACTACGTTGAACTCCGGTAATGGTTTAGACAAGGTCAGTTAACTATTGAGTCCTCTGACAGTGATTTAGACAAGGTCTTAGTTACCTACAGTCAAGTAGAGTCTAATCAATTCTAATTTCCTCATGTGGATTTGAATTACATGTGGCTATTTAAGCAATTGTACTTCATTGTAATTATTATCTAATTACTTTTTGATTAATGAAAGCATTCATAGCTACAAGCCATTTTTGCATTGTTTCATTCTTCAATTGCTGAGTAAATTGTGTGATCTATCTTGTGATTTGTGTGTTTGTCCACATATCTATGTGCTCAATTTAATACACGGCCCCCCCACGGGTAAATTATGTAGCCTCATATCCCTTATGTCTAATTCCTATTGAGAAGAAGCCTTTGGATTCATGCTTACCTTCTTGGGACTCCATCCGAGTAATTGACTAGGTAATCTATACTATGCGGACTGTGGAGCCTGCTCTCCACCCTATCAATCCAATTGAATGTTTAGACATGTGTTCTATATGAGATGGTTTAATTCCTTCCAATGAATTCTTCCTAGAGCCTTTGATACAGTCTAACCTTCTTATGGATGTTTACTGAGTTGTAGTTAAATCCAAACCTGACTTACTTGTTGAGTCTAATCTGTCTGATAATTGATCCTCCTATGTTTGAATTGTTGAGTCCTTAGACTCTCACATCAAGTAGCAAGTCAATGATCCTGGTGAGTTTGATTCTTCTTGTATATTTTTCAACTCCTGTGATAATGAGTTTGTTCCTGCAGACTCTATCACCCCTGTCAACTTTATCCTTCCTCTTAAGGTTGATCTTATTGATTATAAATCATCTGGAATTAGCACTATGCAGTCTTCTTCAGTCGATTCTGCCTTGACTACACCTTTTATGGAAAATAGCGAAGTTGCAAGCGTTTCTACCAAAGTGACCTGTATCAGACCTTTTCTTATGAATATGATCTTGATACTATTGTTTCTTGGAGACAGGATTCTTAGTTGGAATCACAACTATTTACTGGCCTCACTTTGTTATACAAGTTGTAACTTCATTTCCATGTATTATGCTCGCGCTTATGAGCCTGATGTTGGCTTCCATGATTTTATCTCGTTATATAAGCCCTCATCTATATTCTCATCATCGCTCAGCTTTGTACCTTTTTGTCATTGAAACTTGAAACCCTTTACCTTGAGAAGACGCTCCCTAAGTGTCCTTATCTTACTCATGTTTCGTGCACTATTCTTAGGTCTGTTCCTCACTCTTGGAACAAGTTTCACTTGCATCTGACACTCATCTCCTCGCATTTACAACATTCTTTTAGCTTTATTTCGAGCTCGTTAAAAAATAGTAAGGAAGCCACGAGTTGACTTTTTCGGGCTCGTTAAAACTTTATGGGAAAGATATGGAGTTATCTTCAAGCCCTAGTCTGATTCCCTTAATATGACTAGACAGCCAAGTTACTTGTTCTTTCATACTCATTAAAGGAAATGAAGGATCATCGATAATGGTATAAGTTTAACCCTTCCCAAACCTTATGGATTACTTACAAAAAAGGGATACTCTATTTTCTTTGGAATATAGAAGAGTATCTCCAGGTATAGGTTTATATCTTTTCCGAGCCCGGAGGACTAAATTTATGGAAAAGGAACCTGTTTGAGCTTACTTTTCTCTTTTTCATGATCTGTACTAAACCATGAAAAAGATTTCGAGTGTTATTTATGACCTTGTAATGCTCGTTAAACCTTAGTACAAACCATCGAGTTTACTGTTGTTTGTCCCATTCTCGTAAATAATTGGAACTTTTTGAGTGATCATGACTTCCTTCAAACTCGTTAAACTAAGAATGCATGCTTGATTTTGAAGGAGCGTCAGTCTAGTGATAATTTACCCCTTTTTTGGACCTTGCCGACTAACTACGAAAAAGGAATACCTTGGTTCGTATCAGCTAAGAGAGTTCTCCTTTTGATTTTTTTTAAACTTTTTCAGACTTTGGATACTAACCTTACAAAAAATTCCCCCCCCTAGAGTCTTCTTTGGCATTTTCAGACTCTCAAAATTTTGAAAACATCGTTGAGCACTCACTAATCCAGGCTTGTAAAATCCATGGATCAGTGTTGTATCAAGCATTCTTTTATCTCTTCTTCAAGCTTGCTAACAATGAAGAAGGTCCCGAGTTTTCTTTCGTGGACTCGTTAAACCTTTAAAAGAAAGAAGGAAAGGGAAGTTCATTCAAATGTCTTTTACACCATGGTATAAAGTCTTGTTTCCTTAAACAAAGCACAAGTTTTGAGCCTATCAATAGTCGGGTTCTAGTTTTTGGCCTTAGGATTAAGCCTGATATAAGAGTTTTTCCTCCTCCAGTTGGTTACTTTTTCCAATTATATGGAGAATTTGGCAATGTCTCCTACATTGTAGATTTGTGTCGTTGGTTCCTTTGTGTCAAAAATTTTCCTAAGTCACTATTGTTTTGTGCTCATTATTCAAGGATAAAACCTTTTTCGTCCATTCTGCAGTTGCTTTTACCTATTGTGTCGGCCATTCCCTAGTATTAGTTCCTTACATCACGTCTTCAGTGGTCCTTGCTGCAAAACTTTGTACCATTTCTAGATCCAATCATTCTTTTGTTTACCTTGTGTTGGATGATGGAGGATTCCTTAATGCCTTCCTTCCAACGGATATCTTCCTATCGAATTCAACACACATTGCTCTGGGAATGAGATTTAGATTCTATGACAATACCTTGGGGATTACAGTCATGAGTGGCAATTTCCCTCGCTATTAGGTAGCGGGAATACCTTAATGTTTCCTACTTTATGGATTCTTCAGGTGTTCGAATTCAATACCATTTATTGACACTTGTTAGAATGTACTAGGTACCTTGTGGACCATTTTAATTAATGATGGTTTCCCTTGCATTTGTGAATGGTTCTCATCAATGACCGGTAATCAAATGATTTCCTCCATGTTTGACGTCAAATACTTTATTCGCATGGCCAGGATTCGTACCTTTGGGCAGTTCGGATTGAAGACATGTGGTCGATAGTAGCATCATCATCTTTTTTCTATTTCTTGAGTTGTGCAAGACCTTTTCACACTTCATTTGACATTTGCTAAGACATATATCCACTTTTTATTCTTGTGGCTATGATCGATTATTGAGCATGGATCCACCTTGTTCATTTATGGCCATGAATCCTTTAGATTTGATATGGAACCTTTTTGCATATTGTGCGGCCATGATAGTTACATTAGTTATACACGTGTTGGATGAGCCTGTATCTTTATGATGATCATTTGTATATGAAAATGTATGTCCCAGATATCAGTTTTGTCTCACATTTATCTTTCTTTAGGGTACCTTCCTTTGAGCCAACGATCTTGGATCCTACGTCTCTTCAACTTCTAGTCTCAATTGTTTCCTTTTTTATAATGTATTTCAGTTATCATATTCCCCTCTAACATCATACATTAGGTGGCATATGTTATAGCCTAAAATAACACTTCTCCATTTGTGACAACTTTTACATGTTTTCGTCGCATGACGACACTTTATGAAAACCATTGTTAGTCACTCAAAATAAACCTTGAATGGAGGAGCCATATCTAGAGTTCTATAACTCTATTTAACCTCATTTTCATACCATTTTAAAGGTATCAGACCAAGAAAAAAACTTTCCATAAGATAACAGCCCCTGAAAATGCTTAGAAATACCCTAAAAATGGATTTTTGTACCCACCTGTGAGTTTTCCTAAGAAAACCTGCATGTAACTCACCCCTTTGATGAAGTAAACCTGTGAGTATGTACTGTAATAGTCAAAAACTATATAAAAATTGAAAAAAATCGAAGTTGAGGTGGTTTTGGTGGTTCGGGATTTTCTCCTTCGATTGTAATTGATCCCTATTCGACCCTAACTCTTCAGAAAAGTATATAAGAGAGGGTGAGGGTCCATGAAGGGGGACTTAGCCTTTGCATTGTTATGCTAGTGAAATTGGGACTCTCATCCCCCCTACCTTTTCTCTAGTTGTCATCTACCTTTGTTCTATATCTTGGAGCCTGACATTCTTGGAGAAGAGAAGCAGGAGATCTAGATCGAATATTTCATGAGGTACCATGCATGAGGAGAAGGTATATCTTGTAATTCTTCCATTATCAATAAATATTTGATATTCTTCCCTTTCCAAATCAGTGCATGATATGTGTTGTACCTCTATTCTTGATTACATGCTGATGGTTATCAGATTAGGATTTCATATTTTATTGAATATTTTCTCCTTTCATGTAGTCAAATTGGTTTGAGGAATATTGAATTTTTTTTTGCATATCTCTTGGATTGGAGACCAAGCAGAGGGCTAGAGAAAGATTGGATCAACCTTCAATATGTAAGGTATGAACCCTTCTAACCTTTGAATCTTGTTTATATTTTCTTGCAAAACTTTGTACATCAATATTTATACCCCTTCTATGTTGGTGGCCTCTTCCCCCCATCCATAGGAACACTTTCCCTAACAACAGTTATCGTGCAATATCTATGCAAGCACAATTTCTATCAAACGTTTTTGACCTATTGAAATCAAAAACACATTGTAAACTAGATGACACATTCCTGAAAAGAAATAAAAACTCAAACATATTCATTTCAGAATTAAAACCACATTGTAAATCTAATCACACTTCAAACAATAGAAATAAACTCTTATGAAACAGAATCTAATTACATAAATCTAAAAGAAGTGTTATGTTTTCCAATGATCTATCTAGAAGAATGAACTAACAAAAATAATAGCAATGATTAGTCTAACATCAATCGAAATCATGAAATTTAAATAAAAACATTCACACAATTTCCAAAACACTTACAAACCACACATCTACCATCATCTTCTCAGGGAAGAGGGCCCTTCCTCCACTGAACAGGGTTGGGTCTTCATGAATTATATCTACAACTCAATATTATGAAATTTCCAGCATGTATTATCAAAATGAAATCATTACAACAGAGTCTGGATCAGATTCTATAGCATATAATTTGTTTCACTTACTCCACTACCAACCCCCAATACATCAAATTGATTGCCTATTTATACAAAATATCATTAAGGAGGATGAGGAACTAAATTCCCAACTTGGAATTAAGTTTGAACAATTTTCTTAAATTGAAAACCGGCCACAACTACAAATCTTGGAAATTACACAATTAGAGGACCAGACATATCTCTCAAACCGTGGTCGTTTTGGGAGATTTTCTCATGAGTCAAGTAATTGAGGTCATTCTACACAAAAACTATTTCCCATATTTTCGAGATTCTTCTTAATCTATCCACAAGTTGAAATGCAAATTAATGTGTTCTTATCTGGCATTCGTTTTTGGTTGGGACCTTTTGATCATGAGTTGGAGGCTGCCATGTTGGGATTCGGCACAAATTGAGATCACAAATCCACATAATCAATCCTAGGAATGGAACCATGTTGTGAATTTCCATGTGGGGATGTGATAACATGCCAAGTTTGGATGTTGGAACCATAAGTGTTTGTACAAGAAAATGCTTCATAAACCGTCATTAGTAAAATCATGCATAATAGTCTATAGTTCATTAAAAAAAAAGGAAAATAATCATTATTAACCACTAAAGCATCAATGGGAGTAATATGGTATTTTATGAGCAGTTACAACAAATGGATGAAAAATAGAATGACAAATGAGAAATAATAGGAAGAACATGGATGAAATAGGTGTCGATAAGTGATGAAACTAGGGGAAAATCTATGACCCAACAGGGACCTTCATCCGAATTAACTCAAGAATGGAAATTCCATGGGTCACTCAAATTTGACGTACGAAACGAGACCTTACTCAAAGGAGACGAAGCACTGCCAAACGTAGAATCAATAACTAGGATTGGTGCTGAAAAATTAAATTTTCCCGTCAATGAAGGATACATTTCAACACCAACATTCTCATTTACTGACTGAGAATTATCAATTACTGGGATAACGACACCTGGTGATGATGAGGAACTAGAATTATCAATTGACAATTGATTGATCATCACAATTCTATCTTCTTAAGTAAAGCACATGACGCGAGATACTGACGACATGATCTCCTTCATGGTATAAATCCAATTCCTACCCAACAACATATTATAGTCAAGGGGCACATCAACCACCTCAACCTCGATAAATACGGTATCCCCCTCCCCCCCTAACTGGACCTGAAGGGAAGGAATAATTCCATGTGTTCTAAATGAACGTCCATCAAATTTTGTCAGCATAGCCATGTATTTAGACAACATGGGAGAGCCAAGGCCTTTCCAACAATCCAAAGACATAACGGAGGTCGTAGTGCCTTCATCAAAAACATTATGTTTAACAGTGTTATTTAAACACTCCACATGGACTTGAAAAGGCACATGGTAATACAAGAGAGGTTGTACATAGTGAGTCTCGAACCTGGTGACACTGGGGATATTTGGGTTAGCTTCTCCTAAAGCAGTTAACAGTGCGTTCCTCTATGAGGGACAAGTGTGAAGCACCTCTAATGTTGACATCACACAGGGAGTGGCCCAAATACTCAACTATATAATAGTTATGGGAGGCTCAGTCATTAGGATTTTGCACCGATCACTTCATGAATCCTTTCGGTATGCATGGTAAAGTCTCAGCATTTTCAATATGCAAAGGGATCTCTAGAGACGGAGGCTCTTTACCCATGGTCAGTTACGATGAACCATAATCACATGAATAGGTTGAACATGTACAGTCGACAACATATTGATACAACCATGACCACTTTCCGAGGAAACCAGGTTTTGACTCCCACCACTTTCGGTGGCCGGATTCCTCAAAGTTATATTTTGATTGTGTGGAAGGGGATCATTCAGCATAGTTGGGCTCTGTGCAATAAATTTTAAGGCCTCGTGTGTAAGATAGCCTCCTCCACAAAGTTTGCATGGTAATTTTACCTTTTATTCAATCTTCTTCTCCCCACCAACATTTTCGACGTTCTTGTCGTAATTAGTATTCTCCTTTTTATTCCCACCCTTTTTATTATTCTTCCCCTTTTTCCTATTCTTTCCGGGTTGTTGGTTACCCTTCGGGTTCGATGACCACATGGAATGTACATCGATCGATTGGGTCAGGGTACAAAAATTCATAGCTTTCATGGTCGTAGACTAGTTAGTAGACAAATTTTGCATTTGATTTGTAACATGGTCTAGAACTTTCGCACTCGCAGAGCCAACAATGCCATCAGCATGCAGCCTGAGCTTAAACTTAGGTTCATAATTTGAGCTCGATGCGTCAGGATTGATCTCATAAGGGATCCTAGAATGGGTGTATATCGAATCTAATTGTTGATCTAGGAAAATGGCATTTTTCTCAGTATCCACTCCGGACGTTGAAACATCCTTCACAATATAAGGAAATATGGACTTAAGGAATCACTCCAATAGGAATTATGGTGGAATGTTGGCCTTAATCAATCACTTTCTCCTATGACACTCCTAAATATGGTCGAAAATGTGAGTGGATTTTTCTTATTGAAATGTCAACAAGAGTTTGATACCAATGTCGTAGTGAACCGGCAACTGAAAGTGATTAAGGAAGACCATGGACAAGTCATTGAAAGTATGGTATGTGCCCCCAGGAATCTATATATACCATTTCATGGTTGTACCCATGAGGGTGCATTTAAATAGTCTTAATTGGATCGAATCATGGTTCAATGAATTTGAAGAGCACTAGAGATTAAAAGTTGTAACATGATCACTAGGATCCTCTCCCTTCTTACCTTCAAAATTTGGAATATCTGAAGGAAGCTTAGTGGGCACTAGAATCCATATCGAATCATAACACACTAGGTTGTTTGTGAGTCTATACAAGTCAGGAATATTCAATGTAGCTAAGAAAGGGATCCTAGGTTACAACATTTGATTCCATAGCTCTATGAAAGGTTCATTTTGGTAAAGGACATGACCTTGACCAGTTGGGTAATAAACTCCTCCAATATGACCCATGTAAGGGTGTACAATCATTTGCATATGAGTCATTCCTTGGGAATTGGGAGCAACGTTACCAAATTTAACCATCTCATGAACTGGAAGCCCCCAGATACCTGGGGAGGCATGTAACCTCTAGACACAGGGACGCTAGATGACAGGGAAACCATACCAAAGGGACCATGCCCTCCCAAGGTCCCATTCAAAATATGGGGAGGATTCGTCACAAGAAATGCATTTGAATGAATATGTGTAGTGGACTATGGGACAAAAGATGGGATATAAGTTGTATCTCCAACATTCACATATCCACCACCACCCTAAAAAGGACTAACACTAGTAGAAGGGGGTAGCCCACTTCCAAAAAATGGAGTAGAAGGAGGTATGTGACCACCTCCAAAATGATATGCAGTGTAAGGAGTTGTTTTTACCCCTAGTCCAACACTAAGGTTACTACTAGGAACAAGATGGATGATGATCTACTAGCTTAAACATTTGGCATGATAGAAGCAAAAGAATTCTTGGTAAGGGGAACAGTTTGAGGCACAGTACTTGACCGCCTTGAGGAAAATTTTAGTATGTGATCAGAAGACCATGCGAAATCAAAAGGGTTCATTCCTACGGGGTGGGAAGGACCAACCATATAAGGGTTGGTGTATTATGGAGTCCTAGGGACCCATAAAGTAGACGAAGAAGAATTCCCAGAGACTCCTCCTCCCAACATAGATGACAGGGACGCAGGGATGCCTATAGTGTCAAATAGAGTACGCATCACTAAAAGTATAATAAGTCCCCTATCGGGTATTAATTTTTCACAGTGGTCTAGGAACTGAATACATAGTCTCACAAAGAATACAGACAGATAATCATAAAATTGGAAAAATGGTGTTGCAATGGAAGTAGCAGCTCTGTATAATCAAAAAAATAATGAATAATACAATACAATGATCATGCTAGAAGCATGAATTCCAAAGCAATTCGAATTCCCAAGGAGGTCATTCGAATTGAATGAGTGAGCCTAGCTTAACTGAATGTAAGCCACAGTCAACACTCAAGTTAACCACTGATCAAAACCCTAATTGACTCAACTGAGCCCTAACTAAAGTCGAAGTGCAATAAATGACTGATTCTAACTGAAAGTAGCTCAAACACATGTCACTGCAAGCCAGCCAACAAGTGTTAGCACATCAATGACTCTAATGAATCCCGATGAGGTTAACTGAAGTGTAATTGACCATCAGAAGTGGTTGGAGGCGCCCTTGTTGACTCCAGTTCATTAAATAATCATTAAATAATCAATTTAATGAAGGAAGGCACCTTCACTGCTCTGTTTAACTAATCATAACCATCAGTTAGCAATATGGGGCATTAGTGACACTCAGATCACCCCCGGAGTGCTCCAGTTAGCCTCCCGGAATGTAGGAGAAGGCTAAGTTAGCCTCCTTGACTGAAGGTAGGCGTGGGTGTGCTCATGCTGATGTCATCCAGTGCTCCTCTAATTTCAATTAAGTCAATAAAACTTAGGATAGTGGTTTAACTAGGACAAATTGACCAAAATCAGTGTGTATGGTGGTAAATGTCTCCAACACCCCCCCTTAAGTAGAGCAACTGAAATCATCTGAAGAGAGAGCAAAGGTTATTGAGGATTCGAAACATGCATGGAACACTCAAGACATTGATATGTTGCAGCCTTGAACAGCAAACCATGAGTGGTAAAATCAGCCCCAATTCTTAGGAGCAAGTGTCCAAGCGGATGCAGAATGTCTTCCTCTTTACTAGTTCTGTTAGGAGATGAGCATGTGACCAAAGGTAGAGAAGCCCTGGGACTGTGGAGAGAGAATTCTTGAGCTCAATAATCTAATATAGCTTCATAAATAGCTAATGATTCACAAAATAAAATATCAGCAACCTCATAAGAGGAAACTAACACCAAATCCCCAACAGCAAATTTGAAGAAGAATTGTGGTACTTGATTTTTCACACCGAAATTGATGAGAGAAGATTCAAGCAATACTGTGAGATCTTGGATTTTAAAATTTGAACCAAATAATATCAGATCATAAAGTAAATCAAATCCAAATAGGTTCACAACAAATCCAAATCTATGAAATGAAATCAAATCCCTAGCAGCAGTTTCGAAGGAGACTTGTGGTACTTGTTTCTTCACAAAATTAATGAGAACAGCTACAAGAAGTACTGAAAGCTTATGAACCTGAAATATTAAACCAATAAATATTAGATAAGATCCAAATAAGATCATATCATATCCAATAAGTTTCATATCAGATCCAAAAGTATGGTCAACCGAGACGGTGGATGCACAGTTGTCTTTTTCTTCAAAATTCTGAATTTTTGTGTATGCAATCCTGGAGGATTTTACTGGAAGATCTAGATCATGGGGAGCAAATGTGTCACTTGTATAATCTGATATTTCTTCCAAAATATCCAAGTTTTTACATATTTACACACCAACAGCAACATTAGAGGGAGAAAAATCAATTTTCTCTTCACTTTCGGAAGCAATTACTGGCAAATTTTGCACAGAATTCAAAGGAAAATCACTGGTGAATGATTGCATGGAAGTGCAGCAGTGTTTTTCTTCAATATCAAAGATTCAAATGTCTTCTTCTGTTTCAGCCATATGAGGAGATGAGATATCAAAGATCTCACAAACTTCCGGAGCATTAGGAGAAGGAGTCACTGCAAGGAAACTTTCTTCAATTTGAATTGATTGTGTAGAATATTCAGCTTCATCTTCATCTTGAACAACTTCATGAGAGAGAGTAGAGGCCGATACTTTTTAGTAAAGAACTCTTGTGGTGCTAGATGTGATCTCCAAAGTGCTATTATGATCCTCGTTGTGCTTGCCAAAGGTTCTTTCCAATTTTGTCCAGAGATCCTTTCGGTATTCAACAAAACCAATAAGGTAGCGCAAGCTAGGAGAAAGGGCCGGACATATTGCTCCAAAATCTCTATCACCGTCATTTAGCTAGTCATTCTCATTCTCATAAGACTCTTTTCCAAGTCCAATAGACAGCTCATAGAGACCTTTTCTCTTCAAAGATGCAATCATCTTCAACTTCCATTATGAATAGCTTGTGAATGGGGTGAGAAGAGGGACTGATGAGTCCATTCAAAGTTGTACTTGTTAAAACCTGCAAATCACAAAAAAGGGGCACCATAAGGTTAGATAGCCTGCACATTTTAGGCTTTCATCACACCTAGCATAGTTGATCAAGCAAGCTTGACCAACAATTTCCTTACTTGGGGTAATAAGTGGTAAGCCTTGGCTTCTAGTGCAGGGCTGGAGTTTTGAGCTTTAGCTCAATTTTCATGCAAGATCTGTCATAAAACTTATTTTTGAGAGATCTAAGCTTCATCCCACCGTGAGCTCTGATACCATATTAATCTGTCACAGTAATCTAGGGACTAAAACACAGTCTCATAAGAGATTTCAAACAATAAGGCATGAAAATGGTATAATAGTGCTCCAAAATGAGTAGCCACTCTGTATAATCAAAAGAATAATGAATAATACAATACAATGATCATGTTGGAAGAATGAATGCCAAAGCAATTCGAATTCCCAAGGAGGTCATTCGAATTGAATGAGTGAGTCTAGCTTAACTAAATGTAAGCCACAGTCAACACTCAAGTTAACCACTGGTCAAAACCCTAATTGACTCAACTGATCCCTAACTGAAGTTGGAGTGCAATAAATGACTGAGTCAAACTTAAAGTAGCTTAGACACATGTCACTGCAATCCAACCAACAAGTGGTAGCGCATCAGTGACTCCAATGAACCCCGATGAGGTTAATTGAAGTGTAATTGACCATCAGAAGTGGTTGGAGGCGCCCTTGTTGACTCCAATTCATTAAATAATCATTAAATAATCAATTTAATGAAGGAAGGCACCTTCACTACTCGGTTTAACTAATTTTAATCATCAGTTAGAAATATGGGGCATTAATGACACTCAGATCACCCCCAGAGTGCTCCAGTTAGCCTCCCTGAATGTAGGAGCAGGCTAAGTTAGCCTCCTTGACTGAAGGTAGGCGTGGGTGTGCTCATGTTGATGTCATCCAGTGCTCCTCTGATGTCAATTAAGTCAATAAAACTTAGGATAGTGGTTTAACTAGGCCAAATTGACCAAAATGAGTGTGTATGGTGGTAAATGTCTCCAACATGGGGAAGAGGACCAGTCTCATGTATTTGCCTATTATAAAGAGTCTGTGCAGTATCAAAAGGTGATAAACCTTCTAAACGATGAGACCGACAAGGATCCAGAACTCAATCTATGATCACTCTACCAAGACAGACTCAAATAATCATGATCCCTAAGACTAACTAGCGAACACAGAGCACACCTCTAAATAAGCTAGGATGAATGCACACAAGAAAGGAATGAGGATCAATGAGCTCCTGAATGCAATAGTTATTTCTTGCCTAGGAGAATCATGAGACTCACATACACTACAAGCGGAGGTATGTAACCAATTATAATGGACCTTCAACGCATAAAGAGATTGTGTCGTCCGACCCCGACCTGGTCAGGACACGCACAGAATAACCTCTGCAAGTACCACCCATGGTACATAGGAAAGGAACTAAGATCACCTCAATATAACCATTGCTCAGTAGAATAGTCACAGACGAGATCTACCATATGGACAGGGTAATTAAGCACGAAGATCAAAATCACGAAAGGTGCCTCAAGATCCCCTAGATACGAATAATATACTAGAAATATATTTGGCACTCATTGAATGTAGTGGAGGGATATCCCAGCCATCAACGTGTGCACTCCCTTATGATTAAATACTATGTAAGAGAAGCTTCCTATGAACACCAATTATAGAAATGATTTATCCTCTCTCTAGTTAGACACCTAATTATTTCCATTTTATAGTCTTGGATAAGTTTACTCAAAAAATCCTATTCCAAGACTCTAAAACCTAAGATTGTTGGTGCACCCTACAAAATAAAATATTCTAATCAATTTTAAATTAAGTGTTCATTTTAATAGGTTTTGCTTACTCAAGGGATATGGTTGTGAAACTAATGATGTTATGAATAAGGAGTAAAAGTAAATATGCACACCTAAAAACAATTCTAAGTGCAAACTCATTTTCCAAATGAAAAGATCGTATATCGCTATAAATGAAATGAAAAGATAATTTCATTCCTTTCAAATGCAAGTGCAATCTTTCCTAAATAAAATCCTATACTAATTTCGTTCCAAGAAAACTGATACAAGTGCTTCCTTGAATGCAAATGCAAAATCCAAATGAATATGCAACAATGCAAATATTTTTGTATTTTCAAAATAAATGAATAAAAATGAAAAAACGAACTACTAAAATCGCAACCCCTACAACAAGTATAAAGACACAAGCCAAGAAATACACTAAGACTTAATGATTCATGCACTAAAAGAAAAACAAAACGGTGAAAATGACGAGCACAAATTCCCTAAAAAATTAACAAAAAAGAGGTTTCCAACCACAAAACAAGAAGCCAACAGATTGCATAAGTACCCTGGAAGAATCAACGACACTCACAACCCACCTATTAGTATTTAAATGAGCATTAGGATAATTACTTGCAAGAGAAATAAAATAGACAAGAAACAATTAAAGATAGGCACATAATATTTACGTGGAAAACCCAAAATCAGGATAAACCACCATAATAGATATATTATATCCCTTGACCTAAACCGACCAAGTCGATCCAAGTGAGCTAGCCTCCACTCACCTCCAAGCTGCTTTACAATGGAATCTCCTCAATACTTATAAATACTTACTTACATGAAATACCATGGGTCAATACGAGTTGACAGTCCATGCTGAGTCTAAGGTTGACACACACAGAGAATGCTACAGTCAAGAGGATAAAACAGAGAGGTGAAAGAAAAAGAAGACCATAGTTAACGCTATGGAGTTAGCCACAGTTAGACATCAAGGAAAAACTTTGAAGATGGTGAAAGAACTTGCCTCAGGATGGAGAACAAAAACTAGACCTAAAAATAAACTGAGGCTGAATATGAAAAATCTTCTAAACCCTAAATTAAACACAACAGAGGTCACTATGATCGATACCTCTTCTTCAGAGGAAAACCTAGAATCTAGAAAAGGTAAAAGTAAATTAAAGAAACCTTTGAAGATAGTAGAAGAGTCTAGCCTCACCCAAACTAAACTATCAGCTGTTTTTCTAGAATGAAAAGATGAAATGTTGAAGGAACAACAGAAAGAAGAAGTGGATGCCTCTTATTCAGAAAATAAGTTGCTAATGGATGAAAATGCACCTGATGAAACAGACACTCAAGAAATTCAAAGTGTTCCTGGTGTTTCTACAAAGCTGCTACAGGAGGATGAAGATATTTTCAGAAAGCTAGATATCCCATGGCTGCCCAGTGAGATACAGGATACCACAACAGGGAAGGCTTTTGAATCAGAAAAGGAGAATATGCAAAAAACCATCAGACAATATAAGCATCAAATGGATTACATGCAGGAAGTAAATGATGGTTTGATCCTAGGTAATAGAATACTCAGATGGGATTTACAAGAAGTAAATGATCATTATCAAGAGCTTACTGCAGTTTCCAAGGAGGCCCTGAAGAGGAAGAGAAGCACAAATTTACAATGTGCAGAATTGAAGCAAACTGTCAAAAGCCAATAGAAGCAGAATGAAGAACTTAGAAAAAGATTGAGAAAGATGGAAGCTGAACAACAAAAAGCAAAGAAAAATTCCCAATCCTTGGATGGAATAGCCTTATTGGCAGAAGCTTCCAAGGACCTTTGAGTATTTTTAGTTAGGCAGTTACTTGTTATGTTTTTTTTAGAAATACTTTAGTTAGGTAGTTACTTGTTCTGTTTTTTGAGAAAAACTTTATTTTGTAAATTATAATTTTGACATTATCCCATCAATGAGTAGGAAAAAGATAGTTAGGGTTTAGACCCTAACTGATTTTTTTTTAGAAACAGTATTTAGGTAGATGAAAAAGAGAACAAGGGGTTCGATTTTTGGATGGCCTAAGGAGGTCTTTTGGACTTATTGATGAGCTAAGTACTTAAACTCTCATGTGTATTTGATGAACAGAATTATGAAATATATGATCCTGTCCACCCTTCAGTCTGTTATTTGGCTTCATTTTAAACTTGTTTAGTTACATGATTGATAAATTCATTGTTGGTTTATGATTTGTATGTTGGTAGTGCTTGTCAGTTGTGAATGAACTTCAATGTCATGTTCTGTTGGATATTGGTAATTATATTATGCATCTCTGTTTTTCTTTGCTTATGATTCAGTTTCTATTTGGCTCATGAATGTATTCCCTTCATTCACCAAACTTTACAACCAGAAAAACCTTTCAGAAACCTTAAAACCTAGTTTGCTTGATTGAATATTTGAGATTGTGTTGGCTTGTTTCTTTGTAGTATGGAAACAATTTCTGGCACAAACATCTTTGGTGCCGTTGTTGGGGAACGAAGTTGAAAACATATTTTTCCCTGGGATACTTATCATTTCACTAGTTTTAAGAGGCGAACTTAAACCAGCACATCTTTAAGGCTACTTTTCACCAGTTTGTCACAGTGGCTACTAGGGGAGTTGGAACTAGAAACAGACCTGTTTCATTTTTACAGCTAGGTGTTTTAGACCCAGAATAGATACTGGAAATAGCTAGAAGAATTAGAAGGTTTCAGTCATCCCCAACTTTATGCAGCCCTAATTAATTTGAACTACTGTCACCCCTTTCTCTTTCTGAGGAGAAAAAAAAAATCTGTCTTGACAAATTGATTGGCGACTCCACTATTTGAAGATGCAGAGGCCGATGTCCATGGAAGCTATTTTGTCTCAAAGGTTTGCACCTTTCAATTTTTCTAATATTCCAGGTTTTCCAAATCCAGTACCTACTATGGATGTTTGGGGAGATTGTCTTCCACGGTTTAGAGAAAGAAAAGAGGATAATCGTTCATATCACCTCATCAGATTTCATCAATGTATGGTCCAGTTAAATATACAACATGAAGATGTGCTCATGAAGATGTTCATGTATTCACTTGAGCAAGATGCACGAGATTGGTATTTTTCTCTTCCCGCTACTAGCATTTCCTCACTGAAAGAATTCCACACATGTTTTCAGAAACATTGTAAGTATGTGTTCTCAGCTAAACTCTTTTTTAAAGATTGTTGTGAGCAGGATGATGTTTATAATACAATTTCTGATTCAAAAAATGATGATGATGAGTACAATCAAGGGTTCAAAACATGTCATGAAGAAGTTGAAGTTTCAGAATTTGTTGAAGATGAAGAGGTAACATTTTCAGATACTGCTGTCAAGGAAAAATTCCATGATCATTACGATAATCAAGTTGTTGTTTTAGGTCAGGTTGAAGATTATGCAAGTGATGAGATCAGTAGAGATAATTTGGAATATTCTCATAATGATTTCAACAGTCTTAATAACCATTTGAGTGCTAATCCTTTTGAATATCAATCTCTAGTTCAACAAACTGTTGGTAATCATTGTTGTGTTAAAGATCGATTTTGTATTGAAGGAAAAGAAAAACCTTTAGCATCATCATTCGAAATTTCTCAAAATGCTCCTTGTTATGATGAAGAGATTAGGGTTCCAAGACAAGAATTCTGTGATGAATTAGATTCTATCCCTTTTGGTTTTGATACTAAAATTGATGAAGGCCAGGCTATTCACAATTTTTTAGAAGTTGCTTATATTCATGGTTATGATAAATCTGCTGTTCAAAATCATTATGAAGATGACTTAATTTTTAATAAATATGATGATGAAATTAAAAAGAAAGACCCAGAAATTTGTGAGGTGTGTGATATGTCACAATCTGATTAGTAGATTCAAGAATGCATTCAGTTTATTATCCTTAAACAACGAAAGCCGATCCATGATATTCATTCATTTGAAGACAGTGTGGAAAAGGAGGTTCAAAGTGTTGACATTATTGATGATACTATCCAACAAAATCCGGACCAAATTCAGGCTGATGCTGATGTCTTTTATCGCCAATGCCTGATTGATATTCATGGAACAAAATATTCTTATGGACAACTTGTCTTTTTCGTAGAGCAGGAAGAGGTAACTTATGCAAATTTTTATGATCTAGTAGCAGATTATTTAGAGTCAATACCAGGTTATAAATCTGTTATTTCAGAGACACCATTTGATAAAAGTGAGTATAGGTTGTTAGATCATTACTCTTCATGTTTTCCAATATTTCTGATTATATATATATTTGGAGTTGGAAACAAGTTTTGGTGGGTTGATGAAATTTTTTCCTGGTTACATTGGAAATGGGATTACAATTTGATTTAGTAAATAGAAGGTTCCTCAAAGAAAGAGATTTGATTTTCATTGTATATATCAGTGTGTGAAGGATTGAATAAGGACTCCATAGCCCAATGGAAATTTTGCAGACTAGTAGGTATCAGAAGAGAAGGCACTAGTCTACATGTTCTTGAAGCCTCACAGGGAGGACTTCATCCCGCAGCTGGAGCCAGATGCTAAGTCATGAATTTGTTTTCTTCAGTCTTATATTTTGCTTGTGATTTTTTTTGTTTTAAACTTACTCAATTGCTTACTTTTAGGAAATTTTGGTTTAAAGTGAAATTTTGATTTTTGCCTTTAGGTTTTCATTTTTGTTTTTCTTATGATTCTGAAGGGTTCTATAGGGCATATGTTGATTAAAGGTTTCACAAATATACTCTAAGAGCAAGGTTTATCATATAAACCTTATTTAAATTGGAATTAATGACTAAAACAACGCCAAATTTGAATTTGAAATATTCTTGTAGCGCAATGACTGAAATTTTACACTATGGCGCTACAAGAATATCACGGGCACCAAAATTGCCGATTTTTAAGCCAAATTCTCTCATGATTTTGATATCTGGATGACTAATCGCATGTGTAAAGGGTTTTGATACGTGTTTCATCAGAAATGATCATGCAAACAGGTGTGGTTCGTGACGTGAAGGAGATCGTGGTAATCAGCAGCTAGGGATTAGCGTATCATGACAGGTAAAGGTACAAGCCGAGTTTGATGGGAAGGAATTTTTCCACATATGCATCACGAAGCTAGAGGCGAAGTGGAACAAAGACATCTGCTTAAAATTCAGAATTTGCAGTTACAGAGGAGATTTAGGCCTTTCTCAGTGCGCCAGGTGGAAGCAAACTGAAGACCTGAAGACGCTTGGATAGTTAATTTCAATGGTTAGATAGTTCAAGGATTGATTTTAAACATTTGCAGCAGGACGAGAATGAGGTATTCCGGGTAAACTCGGTCATGGCAGCTAAATTGGGGTTTTTCCATTAAAACTGCTTATGTAAAAATTGATTAGGGAAAACATAAATTTATGTTTTAAACAAACACCCTACGATCAGATATCAGTCTAAAAGGTTTTAAATTTTTGGGCAAGTTATAAGTTGAAAAACAACTGTTATATTGAACAATTTCCCTATCAAGACCAGCAAGTAGGGTAGGTTGAAGGTCTGGATTGTTTATGGCGACCAGGGTTTCACAGAATCACTTGTTATCTGTAAGCAATGCAAGGAGTTAGCTGAGCATGTCAGTTGCATGTAGACCTTGTCTGAGTATGTGCCAAAGGCTGATTGGTTTTGTGCTGAATGCAAGTTGAAGCAGAAAAGTTAGTACATACAATATTGCTCTCATATCATCTCATGCTCTAGTTAAACAATCACATTCTGATTCTAAGAAGTAAGCAGTTGAGAGCATTAAAGCATAATCCCTATTGCAAGGAGACAGCTCATTAGTGGCATTAGAAGGAGCTAAGGATGCTATTTGTGCAGAATCACAATACAAAGATGTTTCCATGCATTCTAAAGATGGTCTTTCATCGAATGAACATTTTGGATGTTAGTTAAATTCAGCAACAGCTTTCTGAGAAGATTTATGGTACTTTGTTGACCTAATTACCTAATATCAGTGTAAAACATTTCCTGCATTCAAAATAGAACAGACTGTAAAAATTCTGAGAGCTTGAGAGAGAAAGGGATGTTAGGACATTGACAGGGTTTTAAAAGCATATAGAAACAACATTCAGTCATTGAAAGAAGATGGGAAAAAGTGGGAATACCAACACGGCCGAGCCTACTGAGGTAAATTGGATTGACAAGTTTCCAGGTTCTGCAGGGATTTTTGAGAATGCTGGTTGGTTGGATTTCTTCAAGAAGATTGATGGCTATAACACCGAGGTCTCTTATAAATTTGCCCAATGCTATAACCAGGACATGGTAGTATTTGATACTCTGAAGTTTAAGTTGACTGTGGAGTTGGTTGCTGAAGCAATAGGAGTCAGAAATGAAGGAGAGTTGTGGTTCAAAAAGCTGCCATTCACCTTCAATGCCCAAAGGTATCTTATACCTGGAATTATTCCAGAATGGAGCAAGGGAGTGCTGATCCAGAATTTCAGAGATGAATGGGTAGAGCCCATCAAATTCCTACAAATCTACATCACCTGTGAAGGGAGGTATGCTTTTGTATACAAGTATCATTTCAGGTTCTTACAGCACCTGGCTGGTGAATCAAGGATGAGTCTCCCCTTCTTCTTGTTGAAGAGTTTATAGAAAATGCCAGGAAATATTAAAGAGAATCAGGATCACACTGCACAGTCCATTTTCCATCATGGATTGATCAAATTGATTATCAGCACTGTTCTACAAAGAGAAGGAAAAAAATGGGACTATTTCCTCTTTTGGTCTTGTTTCCAAATTATGCAGGAAGAGCAGTCAATCAAAAAACATGTGGACAAGGGGCAAACCCTAGTTAGAAAACTAGGTCAAAAATTCAAGTCTGAAGATAAAAAAGAAGTTAAACTTGAAGAAGTGACATAACCTTCAATTGGAGACTATGAACATCAGCAGCCTTCAGCTGGCAATAAGGGAAAAGGTTCACTATTTATAAAAAAGGAAGATCAGCCTGTGCAAAATAGGGCACCAGCAAAAAATCTCATGAATGATAAAATTGTTGTCACAGAGAAGGTTGCAGTGAAGGAAGAGGAGGCCAAGGTCCAACAAAGAAGTCATATTACTATTTTATCTGAAGATGAAGGATATTTGCTAGAAGGAGATGAGTTGACAGTCCATGCTGAGTCTAGGGTTGACACACACAGAGAATGCTACAGTCAAGAGGATAAAACAGAGAGGTCAAAGAAAAAGAAGACCAAAGTTAAAGCTATGGAGTTAGCCACAGTTAGACATCAAGGAAAATTTTTGAAGATGGTGAAATAACTTGCCTCAGGATGGAGACCAAAAAATAGACCTAAAAATAAACTGAGGCTGAATATGAAAAAGCTTCTAAACCCTAAATTAAACACAGCAGAGGTCACTATGATCGATACCTCTTCTTCAGAGGAAAACCTAGAATCTAGCAAAGGTAAAAGTAAAGGAAAGAAACCTTTGAAGACAGTAGAAGAGTACATCCTCACCCAAACTAAACTATCAGCTGTGTTTCTGGAATTAAGAGATGAAATGTTGAAGGAGCAGCAGAAAGAAGAAGTGGATGCCTCTTATTCAGAAAAATAAGTTGCTAATGGACGAAAATGTGCCTGATGAAACAGACACTCAAGAAATTCCAAGTGTTCCTGGTGTTTCTACAAAGTTGCTACAGGAGGATGAAGAAATTTTCTTAAATCTAGATATCCCATGGCTGCCCAGTGAGATATAGGATACCACAACAGGGAAGGCTTTTGACTCAAAAAAGGAGAATATGCAAAAAACCATCAGACAATATAAGCATCAAATGGATTACATGCAGGAAGTAAATGATGGTTTGATCCTAGAAAATAGAAGACTTAGGGAGGATTTACAATATGTAAATGATCATTATCAAGAGCTTACTGCAGTTTCCAAGGAGGCCCTGAAGAGGAAGGGAAGCATAGATTTACAATGTGCAGAATTGAAGCAGACTGTCAAAAGCCAACAGCAGTAGAATGAAGAACTTACTAAAATATTGAGAAAGATGGAAGCTGAACAGCAAAAATCAAAGAAAAAGGCCCAAGCCTTGGATGGAATAGCCTTATTGGCAGAAGCTACCAAGGACCTTTGAGTATTTTCAGTTAGGCAATTACTTGTTATGTTTTTTTTAGAAATACTTTAGTTAGGCAGTTACTTCTTATGTTTTTTGAGAAAAAAAATTATTTTGTAAATTATAATTTTGACATTATCCCATCGATGAGTAGGCAAAAGACAGTTAGGGTTTAGACCCTAACTGATTTTTTTTTAGAAACAGTATTTAGGTAGATGAAAAAGAGAACAAGGGGTTCGATTTTTGGATGGTTGAAGGAGGTCTTTTGGACTTGTTGATGAGATAAGGACTTAAACTCTCATGTGTATTTGATGAACAGAATTATGAAATATATGATCCTGTCCACCCTTCAGTCTATGTTTTGGCTTCATTTTTAACTTGTTTAGTTACATGATTGATAAATTCATTGCTGGTTTATGATTTGTATGCTGGTAGTGCTTGTCAGTTGTGAATGAAATTCAATACCATGTTCTGTTGGATATTGGTAATTATATTATGCATCTCTATTTTTCTTTGCTTATGATTCAGTTCCTATTTGGCTCATGAATGTATTCCCTTCAGTCACCAAACTTTACAACTAGAAAAACCTTTCAAAAACCCTAAAACCTAGTTTGCTTTATTGAATATTTGAGATTGTGTTGGCTTGTTTCTTTGTAGCCTGGAAACAATTTCTGGCACAAACAGTTGGTTTGGTGGTTGTGTCCAGGGGTTCCATTAGTTAAAATTTTGCATCGAAGGTTGAGAGGGATACAATTGAGGGTTAGAATAAGATAAAGGGAATTGTGTATTCATGTGCTACATATTATTTGAATTATTCCTGTTATTAAAAAATGGAAACAAGTCTGGAGCCATACCTTGATTTTGAGGCTGCCAAGGATTTTTCTGTGCAATAAACTAGTCTAGTTCCATATCTGGAGTTTATTCCTACAGAATTGCCTTCACTTGAGGTAGTGAAGGGCATTCTTTTGTGTCATGGTTCAGCTCGCACAACTGACACACTTCTACCTTGTCGAGCATGCACTCCTTCAGAGGGTGGTTCTTCCTACATTTAGGGCAGAATATACCAATTGTGAGATCCTCTACTACTTGTTTCTACTTTTCCCTCAAGACATCTATTTCTGAGGAGATGGAGCTCATCATTTCTGTCTTGAAATTTTCAAGGAGATTTCCTATTTCTGCCCAAGTGTCTCCTCCATTAGATGAATTTTGTGTTCTGTCGAAGACATCATGTTTTAATTTGTCCCATTTGTCCCCTTTGTTGTTCCTAGAATATCCACTGGAATATATTCCGCACAATTCAATGATCTTTTCAAAGAACTCCTTTGAGATATCCCCCTTTCATAACAGGTTCAACATGTCTAGGAAATATTCCCTAATCCCATGACGTAGGATTATTTTGAGCACATCTAACCCCATATTATTCTGTCTAGCTCTCTGCACATTATATAAAATCCTTTCAACAAAATATTCTAGACTTTCATCGCCCCTTTGTACCATTTTAAACAGTTCTTCTCTCTTGTCCTTGGTATTGCAATACTCCTGATATTTCTCTAGGAACACCTGTTTCATCCGGTCCCAGGTAGTGACGGTTCCCCCTCCCAGGTTCATGAACCAATGTAATGCATTGTCCTTTAGAGTGGCAGGAAAAAGTTTCAGCTTCTGTGCATCGGCGGTGTAGTTGTAGCTGCGACAGAGGATGTCAAATTCAAAAAGAAATTCATCCATATCCTTTGCCGCTTTTCCATAAAAGTGGGGAAACACCGATGAAGATATATTTTTCATGGGGGCTATCCCCTCTGGATTTTGAATTGGGAACTAAAGTGTAGCAAACTTCCCTTCAGGTGGAGAGTTACCCTCATGATGATGATTTTCTCCCATTACTTCTTTGTGATCTTCGGGATCGCGTCTATTTCTCATATCCTCCTCTGCTTTATCCTCTTCGTCCTTCCGCTGATCGTTAATTTTTTTAAGGAACTGTGTCCACTCCTCTTCAGTCACAACCCTCCCATTAATGTGATAGATCAAATATCGGTCAGTTGATCTCACAATACTAACTCTGTCTTCCTCCGCAAAGATATCCGAGGGTGTTGTATCTTCTCATGTGTTCTCCACTGTGGAAATTGACGCTGCCACTCCAGGGGTAACTTGGCTTCTTCTAATAGGAGTTTCCCGATAGCGATCCCTAGTAGAATAATTGGTCCTATCAACTAGGTCACTAATGAATGTTATTCTTCCCAATGCTGGATTTCTCCCACGACCTCAACCACTTGCGATGTTAGTGTTCTGTGGGGTTCTGGGATTTATAAGATGGTCACGCTGTACCCTTCTTGTATTCATGCAACCCAAAATGTGCAAACTTAAAAACTAAAGAAGAATGAATAAATATAATTACTAGATGCAACTACTATAGTGTCTAATAATTATCCTCCCCATCAATGGCGCCAAAATGTTGGGCACCCTATATGCAAGTTAATTAAAGCCAACATATAGAGTGTTTAATATAAATTGTCAACCCAGGGAAGTCTCTTATTTCAAGGATAATGTGCATTTTATATGCTTTAAACAATAAGTAGATGATGCTGTAAATGAATGACCCTACTTTCTTGTTCAGCCAAACTCATCCAATAATCTACTTAATCTAGCTTACCTTCTTAAGAATGCAATCACAAATACCTTCTTACAATATTTAATCTAGAATTAAAAGATTCAGGAAATAAAAATCTAGATTACTTTTACATAAAGTTAAATCCTTAATTACCAAACCATGTAAATATCAATCTCAACTATCTTAATTCAACTTATTCTAGAAATTCAAAGTACAAGAATTAAGTTCTGCAATTATAAATGTGAAGGAATAAACTACAAGGATATAAAGAAAACAACAATTGAAAGAAATAGGGATGAACAGGGATGTCATAGCTATCACACAACTGCATAAGAGAAAGTTAACCTACACAATCGATTGTCACACAACACCACTGCATTTTATAGGTGATGCAATTACTGTTCATTCAAATGAAAACACAACAAATCGACGACTATTGCAGCTTACTCTAAATAAAGGAATTTATCACAAAATCCAAACCACACAACAGAATAAATAAAATACCTAATTAAATCAGCAATCCCTATGGGAAGCAGGCCCATCCTTCACATAGAGATGCTGGAAGTAACACATGTTAGAACGCCAAGATATGAAGAATCGAAATCCTTGTATTAAAATGACAGGTGAGCACACAACCTCAGTCATAGTTGATACAATAAATTTGATTAATTTTTCAACCCTTGGCTCGGAATAGTTCCCATTATTTATACAATTACAATCATAACATCTTCCCACTATTATCGGGCAGCCATGAAGATATCTGATCTTCAGGCTGGCCCAATTATGATAAGTTGCTACAGTCGTGGCAAGATGAAAGAAGAAAATATAGGAAGGCTGTTACTTGAGCCATAAATGACGATCATGATCAATTGAGAAGATACTCCATGGATTGGAGCTATTTTTGAGCAGTGACACACTGTTGCAGCCTGTTGCAGCTACCTTTGTACAGCTCACATGGAATAGTATCCTTGGACTACATTCTTTTGGAAACGATGGAATGGATGGCAGTCATCTTAGCAATGAATGCTCATCCCTCTCTTGGCATGTTCATCCTGCTACGCTTGTATCCTTTACATCTCGAATTATCTTTATAAAACCACCATATGTTAGCATAATTTAAGATGTAAAGCCCCGATTACAACAATCCTAAGCATTAATAAAATATGACAATGATTAACCATACCTATATGAATTGAGGGACTGAGTGAAGGAAAAACATTTGTTTAGTGTACATAATAGAGTAGGATGAGGCAAAAAGAGGTAGGTAAAGGTAGTCAAAAAGGGGTCATTTCTAGGTCCAACAGTTCTATCATCTTTATCAATATGGACAAATGCTTCACAACCAAAAGTTCTAAGAAATGAGTATTTTACCTGATTACCTATCCATGCCTCCTCTATAATGCCACCATCCAAAGCACTTGAAGGCCCTTTGTTTTTTAAATAAATAGCAGTGTTTACAACATCAGCCCAAAACTGTAAGGGCAACCCTGCATGTAATCTCATACACCTTGCATGCTCCATGATCATTCTGTTCATCCTTTCTGACACACCATTTTCTTGTGGTGTTCCAAGGATTTTCTTCTCTTTGTGAATCCCATTGTGTGAACAGTAACTATCAAACTCCTTCCTGCAGTACTTTCCTCCATTATCAGATCTGATACATTTCAACCTTTTTCCTGTCTCATTCTTAGCTAAATATTTCCACTTCTTAAAAGTATCAAACACATCATATTTTTGTCTAATGCAATAAACCCAAGTTTTTCTATTTGCATCATCAATAAAAGTAACATAATAACGAGATCCACCAAGAGATTATACTTGAGATGGTCCCCATACATCTATTTGGACAAGCTCTAAATTTTCACTCTTCTTTTGTTTCCCAACCTTGAGAAATCTAACTCTCTTCTATTTTCCATAAACATAGTTCTCACATAATTCCAAACTTACCTGCTTCAATCTAGAAGTAGTTTCCTTGAGTGGAGAATCTGCATCCCCTTCTCACTCATGTGGCCAAGCCTATGATGTCACAACATCACACCTATTTCTATGGAAGCTAAAGAGATAGAATAATCAGTATTATGAGTACATAAATATAACGTACCTACCCTATCTCCTTTTGCTATTACCAGTGATCATTTTGTGATCTTCCACCACGTTTCTCCAAACGTAGACAAACAACCGCTATCTCCCAACTTCCCTATTGAGATCATATTTCTTTTCATAGCAGGAATGTGCCTTAAATCCTTTAGAAACCATTCACTTCCATTATTTAACTTAATCTGTACCTTACCCTTTCCAACAATTTTACTTGGTTCATCATCCCCCAATAAAACATGTCCAAAATCACCTTGAACATAATCATGAAAGAATTTCCTATGGGGTGTAGCATGACATGAAGCCCCTGAATCTCCTACCCAGTAATTGTAAGTATTATCTAATGCAAGAATCAAAGCATCTTATAACACATCACCTGCTACATTCGCTTCCTGAGTAGTCTCTTGTTGTCTGTCTCCTTTCTTCTTTGGAGCTCTGCAGTCTTTCTTCAGATGTCCTTTCTTACCACAGTTCCAGCACTCTATTTTTCTGAATCTGGACTTGGATCTGTCCTTTTTAGACTTGCCACGATTTCCTAGGCTCCTTCCTCTGTCATTTTATCTCCCTCTGCTCTCCATGGTCAACGCATTTCCTGATGTCTCACCTATGCTTTTTCTTCACATATCCTCGCTAAGAATAACACCAAAAACATCATCAAACTTAAGAGTGTTTGAACTAGGGACAAAGTTACTTACAGCCATGACCAAGCTATTCCAGTTTTCTAGAAATGAGTACAAGATTAGAAGAGCCCTACCCTCATCATCAAAGTTCACTTTTACATAACTTAACTGACTGGTAAGTGTATTAAACTCATTTAAATGATCGACAACAGATCCACCTTTCGACATCTTCATATTAAATAAACGCTTCATTAAAAATACCTTATTGGAAGCCAATGGTTTTTTGTAGAGATTACTCAATGCATTCATCACACCCTCTATTTTTATTCTTTCAAAATATTGAAGGCCACCAACGAAGCCAGGAACAGCCATATTGTTACCAGTGCCTTTCTGTCAAGAACCTCCCATTCTTCATCCTTCATAGTCGTCGACTATTTTTCTTTTCTGCCCAACGACAGGTACAGATCCTTCTAGTACAGATAGTCCTCCATTTTCATCTTCCATAACAGATAGTTTTGGCCATTAAATTTATCAACCCTAAGCTTTCCTTCTTCCACCATTGCTCCCACTCGAACCAGGAACCCTTCTTTCCTACAAGTTTACCAACCAAATATACCTTTTGGCTTTGATACCAATTGTTAGAAAACGGGACCACAGAGAAATAACAGATATACAATTAAATCATTAGCAAGATGCAAAAAACATTAAAACATTACAAAGAGACACAAATATAATGTGGTTCACCCAAACGATGGGCTACGTCCACAAAGAAATTTCCAGTCCTTTTATTACAGTCTAGAAAGGTGAAGGGATACAACCTGCAGCAAAACCACTGTATGTCCTCTTCACACCCTGACAGTCTCTCTTCCAACACAATACAATACCATACATAGTCATATTACAATGATTTATTTTATAGGGGAAATACCATGGGAAAATACTACGATTAACCCAAATACCATGGGTCTACAAAACTGTTGGCCAACACACATCCCAAAAACAATTTCTCAAGGGCTCCGCCCCCGAACCCCTGTTTCTCAGGGGCCCTGCCCACGAACCCCAAGGTAGGGGGAATGAGTGTATAGTACACCTGGGTTACAACCATGACTGAATAATATCTCTGGATATAGAATATTAGGCTCCACAACCAACACCTTCATGGAGTGAGTGAAGGAGGACAAAGAAAGCACCCTTATGCTGTTGGATTGAGATCTGAGTTAGAGGCAAGATAGAATGAGCTTGTATGTGAAGAGATTGTTGTAGGTGTGAAGTATTGTAGATCTGTTGTAGAGGATAAAGCCATCAATATCAATGCTTGGTTGTACTTTACTCTTTCTCATTATTAATACAAAAGTGTTCCCCTTTCCCATATTTAATGTGTTTTAATTGCAATTAAATATTGTTAGAATCCTTGATCACTGACATAGGTAATTGATTTGTCTGTTGATCTATTTTGTAGGTATTGAACATTGAAAGGACTTTTGAAACAAGGAAAAAATGACTTAGGTCTGAGGTATGATTTTGGTTTCATGTTATTGAAATTGATTATCCAGGAGAAGGATATGCTATTGTGATCTTTTGTTCTACACTTGTGCTTTACAGGGTAGAGGAACAGCTCTTGTCTGCAAGAGGTTTAAAATTCCAAATAACAAAATTGGCAACCATACTAGGGAACTTAATCTATTCAGATCTGGGGTAGATACAGTTAGATTGGGTGCAGACCCAGTTAGATATACAAATGTTGGTAACTTTCTCACCTATGAAGTTCACATTCTCTTCCTTTATTCATTTCAGCTGATAAGGTAGGCGATCTATCTTATAGTCCTAATTATTGCCCCTTTTTAGAAGTTGTGTTTACTCCTTACAATCCAACTCATCCCAATTGTTTGGTTTCTCCTGTAGATATTTATTTTTTCCATATATTGATCCATCGGCGCACCTAGCTATGTTTGGTTGAGCATCGATACCTTAAAGGCGCCTTCTTCCTTCTGGTGATCAGTGCCAACAACACCTTTCTGCATTTGACATAAAGAACTGATGGTTCCCTAATATAGTAGACAAAAAGAGTCGACCCCACTACAGTGCTCAGGTGCAACTTGCCTCTGTGCGTCGAGGTAGGCCCTTTGAACTGCCTGCTTTTTTATTTTTTATGTTCTCTATCTCTATGATTCTCATTTGTTGAGCTCAATTTCAAAACATTTTCCCTCTTCATTAGTAAAAATTCGTTGTGAAAGGAATTGTGTGAAATATGGTCTTGGATACTTTTGGTTTTTGTGTGCTCTGATCTCTGAAAAGGTTATCTTGAAAAGGAAATACATAGCCTCTCATTGAGTTAGTTTTTTTTAAACTGCTTTGTGTCTTTTGTGTTTCAGAAACTTCAATTGAAAATACAAAAAGAAATCAAATAGTTTATGTTTTTATGCTTAGGAAAAGTTTGTTCTTTCAGTTGCATGAGTGAGTTAGACATATAGGTATTTTTGGTGTTTTGGGGAAAAGTTAATTCTAGAAAATCTTAGAGGCTTTTCTTTCTTTTATTTTTTCAGAAATTTAGAATTCTTATTGGTGAAATATTTGTGTTTGAAGAATTCCTTTTAGAGTTTCTTGTTAGGTCTTGCATTTGAATTGTTGTGTTCTTGGAAGAAAAGAAATGGTATTTTCCCTATTCTAGCTAGTTTTCATTGAAATAAAAAGAAGTGCATCACATATAGATTAAATTTGCATTTTGGAAACAACACCTCACAAACATTCACTAATCATTCAGATTAAATAAATAGTAGTTTTAGGCTAAAATTTTATAGAAATTTGAGTGATAGGGTAGAGAGGTGTTCCGATGTATTTAAACATAGGAGCTGTCGTTTCATGTCTACACTGCAACTGGGGGTCTGCGCGGTTCCTCCATATGCCGTCGGTATATAGAACATTCTTTCACGTAACCATGAGGTATATCAAATGGTACTTCATGTACTCAATTGTATATCGAAGGGCCCCTTTCAAACGGTTGTGCATTAGACAACACTAATACGGATTTAACCTCCCGTGTACCTTACGTATATTGGGAGACCCTACTAGGATTCCGTAACCTTCTAAGAAAATACCTTTGGTTGTCTTATTGGAGTAATACACCGAGAACAACACTCGGGGAGCTACTATGCATGTGTCGTCTAGGTAGTCGGGTATTCAGGTGAGGGACGGTTGATCCTCCTCGTCGCGTTTTACTGTTGGACCCTGCGATATATCGTGAGTTGTGACAACTTGAAAATACTAGTGAGAGACGGGATATCTTCAGCCCATAGTCTAGTGTATTTTCTCGTATAATAACTTAATAAAAACATAAAAGGATAAAAAATAGTCTAAAATTGAAATAATAAGTTAGAACGGAATAAGTTATAACTTGAAATGCCCAAAACATGCTTCATTTCCATGTCTATTTGTCTAAAGAGGCTCTCACATGGTTCATACGATAGATAATTGAATGGTCCATGGAGGTTTTAGGTAAGCCAAAGGATGATATAATTCAGATAAGATTCTAAAGAGCTAGACAAAGGAAACACTATGATTGCAAGAGAAAGGTTGAGGTGGGCCATTACATGCCCTACTAGAGACTACAACGATGCAATACTAGAGGACATCTCCAATGGCTTTCCTCTATAAACCATCACAAGTGCATGGGATTTAGCCTCCCACTCTCTCAAACTTAGAATGTGCTCCCATGCTTCTTTAACATATTGGTATAAAACCTTATTGTTCTCATAAAGTTGTTACTCAAACCCTTCTTTTCAACAGCTCTACTAAAGAACCAAATAGGTAACATTACCATTAATTTTCATCATATCCTTCACACATTGTGTTAATCCTTTCTACAAGTCCTTAAGATCATAGATAATGTTGAAACACCCCAGTTTTGACCCCAAGGGAGAGGGGAATGTAATACCCTGGTTTTGACCCCATGGTATTGAAATTGTATATGATGTATATATTGTATTTAAATCATGGCAAGGAGCTCAAATCCAAGGCCTACCATCGATTTGGTGTTTTGGTATAGGTGATCAAGGTCGATTCCTAAGGTTATGGTACTGATTCAGACACTCTATATTTTGATGTATCATGTAACTATGCAATTTGATAAAATACCACAACTAACTATGCATTGCAACATGAAAAAACATGGGGGCATGATTTCACAGAGGAATAAGGAGGGATTTAACCAGACTGATTCCAGGTGAGGGATTGCAGGTCCAATCCTAAAAAAATGTTGGCCTCTTTCTCCTCCTTGTCTCAACCCATGGTTCAACAACAACACAATACCAACAAAACACAAAAATACATTGGCCCAACATAGCAAGCTCAGTCGACAACACCCGCGAGGCAGGCGCAGTCTCACCTAAGATATCTTAATGTGTAACTTCCAGAACCATGTTTCCACAGTTGGCGAGGGATTATAGTCCCCTAGAGCGCGGCCAAGAAGCTCAACAGGGATAGAAGGATGGAGCCTATTACTGTGTGATAGAGGTGCAACAGTGGTGCCACAACTGACGCATGAAACAACCTTGTCCTTGACTGCTTAACAACTGGCGCAACTATGTGACGCAGCTGATTCCTTGGAAATAACAAATTGTTTGCGACTTATATTATAACTTAGCAGATTAACCATGAAACCATACGTGACATTTCAACTGTGCTTATCATTTATTCCTTCCTTCACTGATCAGTAATATTGTGACATACATTCAACAATAACTGTAACAATATAAAGTAAGAAAACATTCACATAACATCCAATATTCACAGCAATCATTCATTCGGCACAGGAAATAACGTGGAAACCCATATGGGAAAAACCACTAAGGTGCTCTTCATCTGGCATGAGAAATATAGGTAGCACCTTGAAGTCTGCGGTTTGTAGACTGTTCGTAAGATATATCTATTTGACTCACTCTTCTTTCTCTCATGCTCTCTGGTTTATTCTTCTATCTACTCCTACTGATCCGCACACAGCCTGGATCGACTCTTCTACTTTACTATCTACGCACTCAGCTCCAAATTCCTTCTACTACTAGCGATCTATGAACTTAGCTGCAAGATCCGCAGCTCAACATCCTTCTACTTCTACTAGACTCCTCTTTGAGTTAAAAATAAACTACTAAACTGAATCTAACTCTGTTGAAAAAAACTAAAGCTAATCCACCGAACCCTTATACAGAGCGGGTTCCTTATATTTATAACATTTACAAGACCAGGAAGGGTCGACTAGGTACTTGTTGTTCAGGAATAAACACCCTTGTAACCTAGGTTCTGGGGTTACCAACGTACTTCTAAAACTTGCAGACAATCAGCTTTAAATTACAGAAAGGAAATAGGAAGATATGTTGGACTCACCTGATTATCTACGGTTGATCCAAGATTTGTCTTTGTTGATGTATATGTAACTTCGGAATGTATTCTTCTATGTATTTCATATATTGTAACCCGATGTTTATTCCGGGATGTTTCTATTATGTATTTGAGTC
>LPNX010952292.1:0-17771 GCA_001517045.1 Pseudotsuga menziesii
TTTAAAATTATTTTATTTTTTAAAATATTTAATTTAATATATAATTGTTAAATAGTTTTAATAAAGTGTATAATTTTTTTTAAATATACAAAAGATTTATGAGTAATGCTAATTTATAAACATTATATATATATATATATATAATTTTAATGCTTCTATTATGTTGTACAGTAAATATAATTTAATTAAATTTTTTCAACTAAAAATAATAGGAAACCTTAAACTCTGATATGAATTATAAATGAATCCAATTAGAACTTATATACATAACCATAATAAATATGATTTAAAGTTTATTGATTTATTGTTATATTTTGGCATGTTATATAGGTTTTGATTTTATCTCCTCATAGAGTGAAAAGTAAATTTATTCATATTTAAAAACAAAAAACATAAAAGTAAATTTATCTCTATACAGAAAATATAAAACAAGTGAAAAAACTTGCACTTCTTAGTTTCCGGAGGCTTATAAACGTTTTAACAACTAAGGTGACAACAACTAATTAACTTATGGTGGACTATGCAGCCCCTTGAATCTATGCAAGTTGCAGAATCTCCACGCAGAGTAAAGGCAATGAGAACAAGGAAAAGTATATGCTCCCAGTAGATCTAGTGGCATACAAGTTAAACCTTAGATATGCAATAATATTGTATAGATACTTCTAAAAAGACGAAACCAGATAAAGTTGATCTTCCTATTAAAAAAAGTCTGCTAATAAGATATCTATAAACACATTTTACTGCTCTACCAAAAAACCAATCAACAAAACTTTAAGTACAAATTGTCCAAAAAGCTAAGATGTCTGCAACTAGAGAAGAGGAAACAAATTCCTCATAAAGCATGTTGCCATAAAAAACACTATTTTTTATTTATAATCATAAAAAATGGTGTTATCATTTCATAAAGATTTTTACAATACTAAAATAAATAATAATTATAATTATAAAATATTAAATTTTCATTTCTATTTTAATCCTTTGTAATTATCATTTTATAAAGATTTTTATAAGACTAAAATAAGTTATAATTATATTTATAAAATATTGAATTTGTATTTCTATCATAATCCTTTGTAATTAATATTTCTCAAAACAAATTGAATACGAAGTTATTACAATGGGACTAATCTATTTGTTAGATGTTTTAGACTTTCAAGTGATTTTTATATCAAAATATATTATTCTTAAAGTGTTTAAATCACATGTTTGAATGCATAAATGTATTTACGTGGCTCAAATACCCAAGGGCACCAAGATTATGCAAGGTTAATAATTATCATATACTTTTTCAAGAATAAATCTAAAAGTGTTAGCTTATTATGTAAAAAAGAGCTCAGCAAAAGTTAAAAACATCATTTTAATTTCTATTAATTAAATTTGTATTAAATATTATTTTCTCTTATAAAACAAGGTACTAATCGCCTTAATATTTTTTTTATAATTTTTCATTCGGCATGATGGTCATCTTTAACATAAGCAATACTATTTGCACTACTTATTTTGTTAATTTATTTTATTTTTTAAAGGTCGGAATAGTAGGTGTCACTTCTCTTAAGTTTAGTTTAATTTTCAGATTTATTTTAAATTTTAACTTTGAATTGTGAATAACTAATATATTGCAATATTTATTAAAGGCGGGTATAAGTAGCTTTGCTGATAATTTCACTTGTTTTAAATACATGTGGAAAGAAAACATAATTCCATGCACTTTGTTTCTTTGTTGCATGTCGTGATTGACAAGGCATTAATGAGTTGTGAAGGCTTCAATTTAATAAATGAGTAAAAAGTCGTATTTTCACCATCACTTTTGGCCAGAAAGTGTTACCTATCTTCATGAATTCACCCATATACACAGTGTAACCAAAAGATCAATCACAAAAACACTCATAGTAGTTTTATTGGCAAAATTCAGCCTAATTATTTGGGACTTATGCAATCCAAAAACAAAAAGAGCTTAACCAAAATCTCTTAATTATACTATATAAAAACCAAAAATTGTATAAATTACTAAAACTAAATTGGTTGACTAGATAAGGACAAGATTCCACCTAAATATTCCTCTAGGTGCATAACTAGCAACCTCAATTTGTTGCCCCTTCTTTGAAATATTGTCTTCCTATGTATTTAATTCCCTAAATACATGCATGAATGAGATATTTTTAAATAGTGTAAATACCTTTTAAACTGTTCAACCAAGGGTATTAGTGAAACATTTTGACTCTATAAATCTTCTTTCATCTAGTCATTGACTAAAGATAAGTCTCCAAAACCCTGCAACTACACAACCCCTTTCTCTCTTGTTGTTTTTAGTAAGCATCTCAAAGCCATCAACTCGACTAGATTGTTTGAACCGAGACCCATTCCTACCTTTAGTTTAAGAAAGTTCCTATCATAAATAAAAAATATACCCTCCAACACTGCAAACTCCAAGAAGGCCTTATTTGGGCATAAAAAAAACCATATATAGCTTCTAGTCTATAAATTTGAATAATTTTCATATTTATATAAAATAAAATTAATGTAATTATAAAATAATAAAATATATTGATTTTTTTAAATTAAAATTTAATATATTTTTTTTTATTTTAAAAATTTTAAAATTTATTAATATATAGTTTTGATTTATAAATTTGAATAATTTTCATTTTTATATAAATAAAAATAATTTAGTTTTTATTAAGTAATATATTATTCTGGTATATATACGTGTAATTTTATGAAATAATGAAATATAATTAAATTTTATAAATTAGTGAAATATAAATAGAATATATTGTAAATTTTGAAATGATGTAAATGTCATTTCATACGGTAAAGATAAAGATAGATATTAATAAAATCTTATGAAAATTCAATATTATGTAATATTATTATTGTTATTATATAATAATATTTTATTTTTATTTTTATTTTATGTAATAAAAAATATTTTTATTGTTCTAATGAAAAATAATTTTTTATACATTTTGAAATAGAATAATTTTTTAAGCTATATTAATATATGAATTTGATCAACTTGATTGTTTCTAAAGATCTTTCAGTGCAAAGGAAAAGTAGTTTCAATAATTGTTTTAATTATAATTTTATGAAATAATTAAATATAATTAAATTTTATAAATTAGTAAAATATAATTAGATTATATTGTAAATTTTGAGATGATGTAATTGCCATTTAGTAAAGATAGATATTAATAAAATCTCATGAAAGTTAAATATTATGTAATATTTTTATTGTTATTATATAATAATATTTTATTTTTATTTTTATTTTATGTAATAAAAAATAATTTTATTGTTTTATGAATGTAAAATAATGAAAAATAATTTTATACATTTTAAGATAGAATAATATTTTAATTTTTTAACTTATATTAATATATCAATTTGATCAACTTGATTGTTCCTAAAGATCTTCCAGTGCAAAGGAAAAACAGTTTCAATCACAATTGCCTACATCCAATCCATAAGAACACATGTATTTTTCAAAACAGAATTTTCTCTATTCCAATAACCCAAGAGCCAAAATTCTCGATGGGATACAATGAGGGGATCACAATTCTTAAATAGATCGAGAGTGTGTCCACATTCTAACCGACATCAATCCAACGGTGGCGATTAAAACATCATCAACGATGATCTTTTAATTTTACATTGCATGGATCAACTTAGACAAATACATTTGAGGGTGGGGGGGGGGGATTACCTCATAAAGCCCTTTTTTTTCACTGAAACGGTTATGGTCTATATTAAAGGGTGGCGTGGTTGTGCCAAAACAGGCTAATTCAGAGTACAAAATATCCAAAAAATACTTCAAATCTACATCATATCTCTACAAAAGAACTGCTTCTAGGAATCTTCCTACAAACTAAACACTATTAAACAACAAAATATAGAGAGACAGTCTAAATCAGGTGCACTTTCAAGTTACCAGTTTGACTTCGCGTCTTCACTGGTTGCCTGGCTTGAATATAATTCTTCTTTTTTGAGACTTTCATCCATTCCTTGGATTGTTCTTATTATTTAAAATATGCTTGAGTGTCTAGATCCGAAACTTGTGAGTCTTCTTCTTTTGCTTGATTTTCCCAAGATCTAGAGGCAAGCAGTTTTGGGGGTCGACAATTTCTTGGGAAGAGGGAGGAGTTGTATTTGAATGCCCAATTTGTTGAGATGATTCACTATTGTTTTCATCTGTTGTTATTTCTTTTCAAAGATCTGAGTCCTTCCATATGTGCTGATGTTTAGAAATGATACTTTAATGTCTGAGTGGTTCGGGTAAAAAAGAAGTGAAGTTCATGCTTGTCTTTCCCTTCATAAATAATACTTTAATGTCTGAATAGCTCGGGTAAAAAAGAAGTGAATTTCATGCTTGTCTTTCCCTTTAGAAATAATATTTTAATGTCTGAATAGCTTGCTTGGGTGTAGCTTATTATTGATTAGCTATGAAGTCAAATGTTGTATACAGAGCTCATGAATTCAAAAGAGGATAGGGAAAAAACGAGTTTAGCCTATAGCGCTATGATATAAGTATCGGTTCTCTTAACATTTTTTCTTTATGAAACTCATTGGTTTTATTAGTTACTCACCTATAAATGTCTGGTTTAACACGAATTAAGATCAAGTTCGTGTTATTAGATGGAACTACATTGGTGTATCGAGTCCTACAATTGAAAATGGAGCCCAAATCCTCCATGAGATGCCCAAATCTCGAATGAGCTCCTTCTTATGAGGACATTAAATATTATTTTGCATTCGAGGAGAGAACAAGCTTTTAGGATGAACTACACTAGAGAAGCCTGCACTGGATTTCTCTTGCTTAGCCATGATGCACAACATATAAGAACGACTAGTGCCGATAGTGTGCATGCACTTTGTTCTCTTGCTTCTAACCATGGTAGTACCAATAGGCAATCCTCTGATATTGCAATCAGTTTGGATATTATAGCATCCTTGAAGCTCACCCAATTTTCTAGAATGATAAGGAACTTAGGCTAAGTGTTGAAGGTAATGGGATGAAGAGCTTCTGGCACTTAACTTGTGGCCTATCAGTGTTCACTGGCCACAAGTTAAGTGGGTGTGTTCTCCTCCTCTTAGATTGCCTTATGTACACCCACAAAAGATCTCACTTTCAAACAATTTGTTACAGTACGAACATGCCCAACTTTCTATGTCGTCAAATTTATAGTAATTTAGGAACACTCCTCTCCAAGTTTTTTGAACATAGAAATACAACACTAAATCAAATCAAGTAGTTCCTTACTTTTCTTTCTTAAAGTCATGTAAACCAAAATTGATCTAAGTAAACATTAACTATCATCATCATTATTTTCATAATTTACAATGTTAATTTAATGCTTATAATTCTTTTTATGCAAAACATATTTATCAAAATTAAAAATAATAATTATTTTTTATTAAATTATAATTAGAAACAATAATTTTTTTTAAAAGCATAATAATTTACTAAACAAAAGTTTATATCCTAATTTTAATTTAATTCCCAAAGTGGGATTCATTTTGTCTCAAAGATTATGAAACCTTGTGTCACATTAAACTACATTATTCATGGGTCGCCACCATAATGATAAGTACAATTAGAAACGAGTCATGAAGATTGGGCCCTGGGCCCATAATGTCCTGGGCTGACTGGTCGGAGTTGCCCCTCCAACACGGGGAAACAGGAGCTTGGGTGAGCCGTGAAATTTTGGTGTAGGTGTGATAGATCTGGGGAAAAAAGATAATGGGATAAGGCGAAGTGTAAGGGAGCCTTTAGATGGTCAGATAACTATGGAACTAATGAAGGGTCACGGAAACGGCTGACAAGAAGTCACTAGGACTCTGGCAATGGGTTCATGCAGAATGAGTCAGACAAAACCATCAAAGGAATATTGACTAGAATCTTGGAATGATGGGGCAGAAATAGATCAATGAGGCTGCTGCTCCACAGTTACACTGGATTTAAAAAAACACAAAAGACACAGTATGTCGCTATTCTCGATCCCTAGGGAACGGTGTAATTGAACACATTGGTTTGGGGTGTAGATAATCATAGGCCTTTTGTCTAGAACCAATAAAAACGCAACCTGTCAGTTGGCTGAAATGGAAAGTTCCACCGTGGACTCGGACCATGCAGAGTGTCGAGGTCATGATGGGGAAAGTTTCCCATTTAGTGGAAGCATGCATTCTAGCTGAGCTAGATGGATACATGGGAATCGAGCGGATAATGGGAAATGAGGTGTCTATTGCAGGGGATACTCATTATGACAATCATGCGATCAGTGTTATGGTCGAGAATGAGAATCTGATCAATACCCTACCCCATAAAAATACTCCCTTAGGTCACGGCAAGGGTGAATCAAAGGTGTTTCGTAGCAAACACACACCCCATAGGAATAAGGGACGATACAGGAAATGGAAGCTAAGACTAGACGAAGATAGAATGTCCTTGGGCCATCGTGTGGGGCTGGAGGAGATGGTGGGGATGACCCTAAGGGATCTTGTTGGAAAGTTTAGTTACAAGGCCATGTGCACCACAAAGATTGAGTCTTGGGCGGCCGGTGTTTGGGGGCCCATATTGGGATACTGCCCAACTATATTCATGTTACAGAAGGGTTGGTATGGATTTGTTTTCAAAATTGAGGAACACACCACTTTTGTTCTGGACACAGCATGGATATGTGGTCGAGGTAGCTTGATGTTAAGGCATTGGCACTATGAGTTTGATCTGTCAACGAAGAGACTTCGTTTCAGACATATCTTTCTTTCGCTTCTATACCTCCCATCTATTTCTAGAACAGAGATGCGCTGAAGGCTATCATTGACCATATCGGTAGATTTATCCATCTGGATGAGGGGATGTTTCAAGGTATTTATAGACGGACAGGTAAGATCCTCGTTGAAACTAATATGGATATGGGGTTCAGAGAGAAAATAATCATTGATTGGCCGGAAAAATCCATAACTCAACCCTTGGATTACTGGGGCATTCCGTTTAGATGCTCCAAGTGTCGAGAGATAGGACACCTATGGAAGAAATGCAGTTCCTCGAGCTCAGATTCAGATCTGGGATCGTCGGATGCGGATGCATGGACCTCAAAAGATTTGAGTGATGCACCCAATTCAAAATTGACTTGCGTCTATTTACAAACAGGGGGCCAGCACAGACTCTGATGTCAAATCTGTCTCTCATGGGTAAGCTGAAAAATCTGAACCCTTCCTTGGTGTCCACATTGAATGAAGAAGACAGTGAATATGTGAAATATCTAGAGAAAAAAGATGTGAATGTGGGGGAGTACACACTATCCAGAAGTTCATTTTTTTACAGGGGAGTGATTGGCCCCAACGATAGGACCTGATATTCCAAAAGTCTCCCATGTAAGCGTGCATGTTCGTCCTTCAAACAATTTTTCTATGGTCGTGGACACTACTCAAGACACTACTCAATGTCCGCCAAATATTTGTAAGGAGTTACATGGTTTCGAGGTGGGCTCTTCATCCAAAGGAGCGGTAGTGAGTATGGTGGTTTTTTACTCCAAAGTAGGCATCGGGCCGCTAATAGTGGAAGAACCATCTCCCTCTTCTTCGCCTCCCAGGTAGACTTCATAGACAGATTTCCCGGGGATAAATAAGGACACGCTACGGAATAAGCCGTTAGATATATTCTCGCGGTCATCCTCGGGGGTCATCCCTGTTCTTCTGTGGATCCACCAAGAGACGACCTCGTGCCTCTAAAATGTCTAGCCAATTCTCCACCTCCATTAGAGGAAATTTCAACTCAAAATGGGCCTCCTAAAACAAATTAATAAAATAATAGTTAAAATAATAAAATAATATTTATTAATTTTGGAGGAAGAAAAGAGAAAAACTACTTTTGTGTTTGTATTTTCGACATATCTCCCCGTGTTTTTACTCAAATGTCGATCGAGAGAGCTTGTTCGATGCAGAAATAAATTCCGCATCCAACGAGTACCCACTCGGTATACTTTTGACGGACCCCGCTACCCCAAAAACAATAAATACCGAGAAAAACGTGATGATGACACCAACATCACGTTTTTTCCGGTATTTATTGTTTTTGGGGTAGCGGGGTCCATCAAAAGTATGCCGAGTGTGTCAACAAGCTCTCCTGAACGAAATTTGAGTAAAAACAAAGGGATATATGTCGAAAATACAAACAAAAAAGGTAGTTTTTTTATGATACCTATCCCCAAATTTATATTAAAAAGGTGTTTAAGACCTATACAGTATTTCAAATTTAAACCAATTTCATTGGCTAACACATGATGACATGGAATTTGAACTAGAGTTAAAAGGCTCATTTTGAGTTGAAATATCCTCTAATGCTTTCCATGCTAAAGGAGCAAAAATTGGGGGATTAAAAACTGATTTCTCTCCAATGAAGACACGCAGTGCAAGGAAGAATAAGAAAGGTCCAGAAATGATTCTGGTGGATAACGACTTGACCACTCCCATTCAGTCAATGGTGAACTCCAGGGTGCTTAGAGGCATGAAATCCCTTACTAGGGTTCCAAGATGATTTGTGCATCCATAAACATCAGGGGAGTGGGGGGGCTCCAAAAACAGCTAGCCTTTCAGAGAATTTTGGATAGGGAGATGCCCGATGTATTGTTTGTCCAAGAGACGATGGCCTCGGCTCAAAAATCTTGTTCTTTTTTTCTTAGAATTAAAGCGAATGGGAGGTGGCATCGGTGGATGCCTGCGGACTCTTGGCAGCTTGGAACCCCCATAAGGTCAAGCTAAAAGATTTCTCATTGTCAACAAGGATACTCTTGACAGGTTTTTGTATTGGTTTCCCGGAGGAAATCAACCTTATCAACATTTATGGGCCGTATATCAACAAGGAATTATTTTGGGATAGGGTTGCGGCAGAAGACACCCTAGAGCTCCCAACTTACTGATAGCAGGTGATCTAAACTTAACATGGTCGACATGTGAGATATAGGGAAAGAACTCAAAGTTGGACCCATTAAGCGAATACTTTGTGGAATTTATGGGTTCTGAAAGTCTGATAGATGTGGAGCCATCTATCCTAAGCCCCACCTGGTGCAATGGACGGATAGGTGCACAACGCATTTCCAAGCACCTTGATAGATTTCTGATAGGAGAATCACTATTAGAAAAGGTGGTGAGGTATCGATCTTGGGTAGACTCTTCCAGGCTCTCCGACCACCACCCAATATACTTAAATATGGAAATGCATGGTTATGCGCCTGTGCAACCGTTCAAATTCAACCACGGTTAGTTAAAGATCGAGGGGTTCAAAGAGATGATTTCAGAGGTATGGCAGGCGGGGGACTACCAGTTAAATCTGGCGCTCCTAGATTTACTAATGGTGAAACTAAGCAGATTAAAAATAGAAGCCAAAAAATGGATAAAGATCATAAATTCGAGCAACAAGGCAACATTGATAATAATAAAAATAGCAAAAAATTGAGAAGTTGAATGAAGTGACTAATCTGTTGGCATGGGGTCTAGCCGAAAGGAAGAGCTCCTAGCCTTGGAGATGGAGAAGGTTGTTATTCTTCAAACTATGCATGAAAAGGCAAGACTGGAAAGCTGAATGATCTGGCTTGAGGCTGGAGATTCAAATACAAAATTTTTCCATCAATTCCCGAATCACCGCCAGAACACAAACTACATATGGGAGCTGAAGACCAATGATGTTCGATTGTTAAAGGATCAAGAAGAAATTTTGGAGGTGGCATATACATATTTTAGGTCATACTACCGAGCTAAAGAAAATGTTTCATTGATTGAACAACTAAAGCTTGTGAAAGAATACCCTCGGTTGTATGAGGAGATGGCCGGTGATGATTTATATGATCCTATCCAAATGGAAGAACTCTCAAAGCAGTCGTCATGTCATCGCCTAGGTCCAAAAGTCTGGTTCTAGACGAGTGGACTTATGAACTGTTCAAGACATGATTTGATCTCATGGGACCGTACCTTTTGAGTGTTGTGAAGATTCGAGGATAAGGGGAATAGTTTCCGAGGCTATGAACTCAACCTTTGTTGTATTGATCCCCAAAAACCAGGTTTCAACTGATTTGGGGGAATATCGCCCGATATCCTTATGCAATTTTATTTACAAATTCATTGCAAAAATCATCGCCAATCGCCTAAAACCTGATTTATCAAGGGGTCTCTCGAGAGAACAATTTGGTTTCTTACAGAACATGCATATTTTGAAAGCGATGGGGGTGGCCCAAGAGGTGTTTCACATTGTAAAGAAAAAATCGATGTTGTTCACGGTTTTACAACTATATCTAAACAAATCTTATGACAGGGTCTCTTGGGGCTTCCTTAGGCTAATACTGATACAGGTCGGCATTCCCTTTCGAATGATGAAATGGATCATGAGTTGTGTATCAATGGTGTCCTTTGCAGTGCTCATTAATGGAAAACCAACAGAGTTTTTTGAAGCGGACCAGGGACTGAGACAAGGGTTCCCGCTCTCACCCCTCTTATTTATTCTACTGATCAAGAGACTAAGTAGAATGATACTCAAAGCAAAGGCCTCGGGAGAGGTTAAAGGTATAAAGATCAACTCCATTTAAGCATAACTCACCTCATGTTTGTGGATGACATAATGATTGTGGGATCTGGCTCTTTGGCAGAATGGAGGATTCTTGTTGACAGCATAAAGACATTTAGTGATTTTCAGGTTTTAACAGTCAATTACAACAAATCACAACTACTTTTGAATGGATTCAACCCTTCCCAGAAGGCATATATGGAACGTTTATTACAAATCATTCTCTTGCTCTTTGGCAGAAGGTACAAAATACCTGGTGTTTTTCATAAATCCAAATTGATACAAGGTAGGGGATTGGAGATGGTTGTTGAATAGATTCAAACGAAGGATTAAATTTTGGGGATGGAGATGGTTGTTAATCGGGGGTCGAATCACACTTGCTAGGGCTATCCTGACAAACATGGCGGTGTATTGGTTTTCACTGTGCAAGATTCCAAAAGCCATCATCAACAATCTGCAGAAGATGAAAATAGCTTTTATTTGGTCTGGTCAGGTCACCCAATCAAAACATCATGTAGTGCGCTGGGAGGACTTAGCCAGACCGATGGAGAAAGGTGGATGGGGCCTTAAGAACCTGTTTTTTTTCGCTATCTCTAAGAGCCAAAGGCCTTTGGCTAGCCCTAACAAGCGGTAGTTTGTGGTCTCTAGTCATCAAGAAGAAATACATTAGAAGAATTCAATTATCAGGTGGGTAAGAAGTTTCAGGAAGCCAAGAAAATGTTCAAATGTTTGGGCGGGCCTCACAGATGCTTTTCAAATCATATAAACTTGGTTGGCTTGGGTTCCAAGCAATGGACGTGTTGTGCAGATTGGTGAAGACCCCATTCTTGGGGGGCCACAGATACATGGTTTGTCTTAAGAGTTAAAATATTTTTTCCATTGCAAGGGAATGTTCACCCTATACCATGCTTCCATGACGCAGCTCAGAGGATTGGCTCAACAGGGGTGGATAACTGGTGAACAGTTAGGCCTCTTGGGTGCTATGGGTGAAGAATGGAATAGATGTATTAGGGATTTGCAGTCAGGAGAAATCAGTATGAACGACTCGCCAGATACTCTCTATTGGACATACGACACAGCCATGGGAAAGATGTCAGCCAAGCTCACATACCAGCATTGTATGGACATTTCTAATGACAGCCGGGAGTGGTGGCATAAGATCTAGAATTGGAAGTTGCCATTGAAGATCAACATATGCGTTTGGTTAGCTTTGGACAATCGTCTTCGCACTTGGGACAACTTAATGCGATGGGGACAAATTGGCCCAGGTATGTGCATGCTATGTGGCTCATCAAATGAGAGCATCCTGCATTTTTTTGTGTCTTGTGGTTTTTGTTCTGTAGTCTGGAAAATTATAGCAGATTTGACAAAGGTGGACTCACCATGAAATGGTGATGGACTATCCTCCTGTATGTGGACGTTGGGGAAAAAACATCCACAACTACGCAATCTGACATGTTATGTTATCTGGTCGGTTTGGGGTCACAGGAACAAACTCATTTTTGAAGGTGTGCGGCCTCGGCCTTTAGAAACAGTGGTATGGTGCTTGAAGGATTTTTCTGAAGCCGAGGGATCCATCCACGCAAGTTTTCATCTAGATCCGAAGGATAGAGTGTCAAAGGACATATCAGCGGTCCATGGACCAGTAGGATTCTTCGATGGGGCCTCACATAACTATACAAACATCTGTGGGGCTGGTGCTCTTCTGATATTGGCAGACAACAACTTTTACAAGGTGTGGATGCATTGTGGTTCAGGGACGAACACAAAGGGAGAACTCCTTTCTTTATGGATCATGTTGTGCATTTGCACTCATCTCATCCTGGATGACATCCACATCCATGGAGAATCCAAGGTCATTATCGATTGGGCACAAGGTATAAGTCAGATCCATATCCTTCCATTGAATCCTTGGCTGATCTGAGTTCATGGGTTGGTTAATAGTTTTCGAACGATTGAATTCTCCCACATATACAGGGAACAAAACTCAGTTGCAGACACCCTTTCTAAGGTAGCTCTAAGCGCAGTCCCAAACTTGTTTATTGTTGAGCGTTGGTCGACGGATGGTTTGGTGGCCCAATTCCAGTAGTCGGCCTTTGGGTAGTTGATCCATGCATGTCCTTCTTATCTGTTTGGGTCTCCTACGTGACTGATCTGCCCACCTCCATGTCCACCTATGGGTCGATGTTTTTTGCAGGTGTCACTCCTTGTCCCCTCTAATTTTCTTGTCCAATGTCCTTGTCCTTAATGGATATCTATTTGTTCAAGCGTATTGGTCAGTGGTCTCCTGTGACTACGTTTTTTCCATTTATTCTTATCACTGTAACCATTTCTAATGGATATTTTTGAATAGAATGTCATCTTTTTTTATTGAAAAAAGTACAATTAAAAACGTAAAAGACAAAATAACTTTGTAAGATTATGAAACCTTGTATCACGCTTAAGTGCATTGATTGTTAAACAGTGTCGTAATGGTAAACTATAATTAAAAACCATGTAAACACAATCTTTGAAACTAAAAAAGATTATGATTAATCATTAACTTGAAAGTTAAGTAAAGAATATTTCTACAAACTCTAAAATAGAGAAAAAGCACATGTATTAGTTTTTTTTTCAAACGAAAATAAAAACTTTTAACTTGATAATTGAAAGATACTATTCTAGCCCGAGCAAATGTCCTTTCTGCGAATTTATTGTTGAATCCATTGAACATTTATTTATTCACTGTCAATTTGCATGTGACGTTTGGTGTCATCTCTCTTCACTTGTTGGCTCTCGTCTATGTTGGGATGAGAACAACGTCTCTTCAGCATGGAATAGTTGGCCACGTGATAGCTCCCTAGCCGCCTTACCTGCATTTGTTGTATGGGGTATTTGGCTCGCTAGGAATAAGGTTGTATTTGATGATAATTATATCCCAGCTCAAATTATCGTGGGACGTTGTTTTGGTATCTTCAAATCTTTTCCACAGGAGGTCTCTATTAAACATGTGTGCATCATCAATCCTCCAATAATTGATGCTTCAAAGTTCATTTCCTTGGGCCTTTGCGGATGGAGCTTCTCAAGGAAATCCTAGGGTCGGCGGTGCCGGAGGGACTCTACATCTCTCAAACCATATTTCTTTTCAGTTTGTTGTCAGATTGGGTGTGATGAACAATTGTGCAGAATTCTCAACCTATCTCATCCTTTTGAGACTCTCTCACGTGCTTGGGGTTCAACAACTTCATATTTTTCGTGATTCCAAGTTGATTATTGATTGTCTCAAGTTGAGCAAGCTGCCTTGGAATATTATTATTCTTCCTCTCTATGAGGCCATTGACAGGATCATACCTCTATTCAGTCGAATTGTCTTCTAGCATACCTTCAGGGAGAACAATATTGAGGCTGACATGCTCTCTAATAAAGGCCTACTTTTGCCAACAAGTTTCATGGATAAATGGGAGGTGACCATGGGCATCTATAGGCCTTTGGATCGTTCTTCCTTGTAGTCTCTTTCTCTGCTGCTTTTTATGATGCATTTAGATTTCACTAGAAGCTTATGGAACTACAATCAGAAATTTTTATTTCCTGATGATCTATGGCTTTACAGGAAAATTAGTTAATTGAATCTTACCAAAGATGTATGAATTTTCTAACTTTGAACCATATGGTTTTTTATCAATAAAACTATGACTTTTTTTCTTGGAAAAAAATTAAAAGATACTATTATCAAAGAGTCGAGGTAAAATATTTGAATAAACATGCATAACATGGAATTGAAATTTAATGAACATGCTTAACCTGAAATTAAAAAAAAAAACTTAATTTTTTTAAATACAATGGTGAGAATTGAAACTTAATTTACCAAGAGGGAGACGAGAATGGATTTCTTTTATTGGGTTCTTATGGTTTTCTTTTCAGAAGAAAAAAGCCTGACCTTGATATTCATATTGAATCAAAGGGCATCAGAAGTGCCTCCCTTAATGGGAAATTACAAGAGCTCTGTAGAGTATCAGGGATAAGGCTTAAGTAGCCAGCCAAAAATACCAATACAAGAGAAGGGACTCCAAGAGTAATCCGAGATGGGAAGACTAACAAAAAAGACCCATGTGTTCACTGATGAACAAAAATGACTATCTCAAATCAAGAGCACAAGAAGAGACCGGAGCTGCTGATCCATAGATGTCACCCGACAAACCGAAAGATCAAATAGGCAAAAGTTTAGTGCCAAATAAAGTTCAGTGCCAAAAAAAAGGAGTATAAAACTTTGGCACAAGCTCTTGAAAGAGCTCAGTAGAACCACTCATACACATGGTATCATCATAAAATTCAGAAAAAAGAACAGTGACCAGGTGATAAATACAAGGCATCTTTTGGATAAGCATTCCGCTCTCTGGTTGTACTCACGGTAGACATGACTAATGTCCATGCCAAATGAACACATAATCAGATTTTTGATATTATCACACCAATGATCAAGATCAATAGAGGATAAATCTGATTTTGTGAGGACCCTGCAACAAATAATTAATCAAAATACACGATATAGCAGCAGAACTCATAATCACTTTTACATTAATCGCAGGCCACTTCGAGGGGGAAACCTCCTTTGAGCAAGTTCAATACAAAATAACTTCACCGTGCCTTCCTTGGACTCAACACACACTTATATACTAAAAATAGGCGCCAATACTATGGGTCAAAACCATGGGCCAATATAGACTATGGATCAACAAATACTACAGGCGGCTTACAAAGCATATGCGCCCAACAACAATAACACAAACTATGGATCAACAATTACTATGGGACGACTTACAAAGCATATGTGTCCAACAACAATATACTAACACGGTAAAGAGAAGGATTGACATGGGTTCCTAACATCCCCTCCCCCTTAGAAAAAGCTTTGTCCTCAAAGCTTTAGATGTGGAAATTGTCGCTGAATCTGAAGGAGTGGTTCCCACGTAGCATCCTCGGGCTGCATTTCGTGCCATTGAATTAAGACCTCTGTGATAGAGCAAGAGCGAAGCTGACGAGTGCGCTTATTGAGGATAGCCTCCGGCTCAAAAAATATGGATCCTTCATTATCCAGTTCTGGTAACATAGTTTGGCCTTTGATGTTGGTGCCAAGAACTTTCTTCAGACAAGAGACATGAAATACTGGATGAATGCGGGGAGAAGGCGGAAGTTCCAATTTATAAGCAGCGGAAGTTCCAATTTATAAGCAACAGACCCAATCTTCTGAAGAATCCTATATGGCCCATAGAACTTTGGAGCGAGCTTATGACGACCTTTGAGTTTTAGTGAGGATTGCTTGTAAGGCTGGAGACGAAGAAAAACCATATCACCGGCTTCAAAAGTGCACTCAGAACGGTGCTGATCAGCTTGTTGCTTCATGTGATTTCTTGCCATGTGAAGATTTTCGCACAAAATGCGAAGAACCTCATCGCGGTTTCAAAGGACCGCGTCAACTGCCTGAACTGGAGAACTACTGGGGGTGTAAGGAAGAAGAACTGGCGGTACCTGACCATAAACGGCTTCATATGGAGTCATTTTAGAGGCAGTGTGGTAAGAGGTATTGTACCACCATTCAGCGAGAGGGAGCCACTTTGCCCACTGATGTTGTTGCTCAGAGGAGAAGCAACGAAGATAAGTTTCCAAGCATTTATTGATAATTTCAGTCTGACCATCCGTTTGGGGGTGATGACTTGAACTCATCTTCAGTTTGGTGCCAGTGTGGTGAAAGAGTTCTGTCCAAAAATGACTGGTGAAAGTCGCATCACGATCCAAGACAATGGAAGAAGGCATTCCATGAAGACGAAAGATCTGGTCCAAGAAAATTTGAGCAACGAAGGAGGCTGTATAGGGATGGCTGAGAGCACAAAAATGACTATATTTGGAGAGGCGATCAACCACAACCAAAATCACAGTCTTCCCTCCAGATTTAGGGAGCCCTTCAATGAAATCCGTAGAAATATCTGTCCATATCCGAGTAGGTATGGGCAAGGGTTCGAGCAATCCCGGAAGGGGTGTTGTTTCACCCTTATTGCGCTGACAGGTATCACATTCAGCCACCATCTATTGAATTGTCCTTTTCACGCCCTGCCAAAAGAAGTTGCGTCGTGCCCGTTCATACGTTTTGAGAAAACCAGAGTGCCCAGCTGACGGAGAAGCATGGAATTCATAGAAGATAGCTTGTTGAAGAGCTGTGTTCTGGGGAAGCACCAGATGACCCTTGTATCTCAGTGAAGCACCATCCCAAGAGTAATGTGGGACAGCAGAAGGGTTGTTGTCCAAGCGTTGGATGATTTGAGATAATTAAGAGTCATTGACATAACCCTGTTGAACCGATTGCAACCAATTTGGAACAGGCATAGAAATCGCGGAAAGAGAGCCTTGGTCATCAAATGTGCGAGAAAGGGCATCCGCCACAATATTGTCCTTACCCTTCTTATAAGTGATCTCATAGTCATAACCCATGAGTTTGCTAACCCATTTCTGTTGTGTTGGGGAGGATACACTATGTTCTAGGAAATATTTAAGACTCTGGCGATCAGTCTTGATGCAGAAATGATTCCCTAAGAGGTAGGTTCGCCACTTTTGTACTGCATGCAAAATAGCCATCATTTCCTTCTCATATGTAGAGGCAGTTGAATTCTTACCGGAAAGGGCTTTGCTGGTGAACGCAATGGGGTGTTCATCTTGAAGGAGAACAGCACCAAGTCCATTGCCGCAAGCATCACTCTCAATAGTGAAGGGCTTGGAAAAATCGGGCATAGCTAGAACAGGTGTAGTACACATAGCTTGTTTCAGCTTGTCAAATGCACACTCAGTAACATGTGTCCATGTAAAAGCATCCTTTTTCAACGGAGCAGTTAATGGAGATGCAATCTTCCCATAATCCTTGACAAACTTGCGGTAGTAGCCAGTCAACCCCAAAAAACCACGAAGGCTCTTGAGTGTCTTAGGAGGCGGCCAATTGTTCATGGCAGCAATTTTGGCAGGATCCACACGAACCCCTTGTGCTAAGATAATGTGCCCGAGATAATGGTCCTCTGGTCATGAAGGTGGAAGTCCCACTGGTTCAGCAAAAACATCGGTATATCGATCCAGAATTTGTTGGAGATCCAAAAGAGTAGTGGGGGCCGCTGATGGTTGCATTTGAATGGAATGGAGTTGAGCGATGACACCATGGGAACTCTTCTTAAGGATTTTTTCCATGCGATGTGAACTGATG